>CANYBF010314879.1:0-20856 GCA_948192965.1 Dalechampia spathulata
CCCTCGATCACCACGCTAACCTGCTCTAGCCTTAGCTTCTAGCTCTCGCCCTGTCTCGGTGTCTAGAACCTCCTCTCCGGGTGTTTTATAGGGTTTAGGGACGTTTTAGAGGTGTAAGGGAAGAAGAAATATAAGAAAAGGCTTATATTTCAGTTGATAAAAAGCCCTTTTTAAGTCGCGGATGCCCGTACCGGTCTTGGTACGCCCGTACCAACTTAAAAATCCTGACAAACCCAACTCCTGCGAGTTGCGGTACGGTCGTACCGCCTCATGGTACGCCCGTACGCCCAAATTCCTGCGAGCTCTCCTGACAAACCTGATTTCCTGCGAGTTGACGTACGCCCGTACCATCCATTGGTACGCCCGTACGCTAAGCAGGAACCCTAGCCTCCTCAACTCCCCTGTCTCGTATGGCCATACAGCCTCCCCGTATGCCCGTACGCCTACCTAAAACTCCCCTTCTCACCCTCAAACGCACTCCCCGACCTACCTGAAATACTTCAAACACAACCCACACATGCATGCCATCATGCACACACCTAGCACACATGCAAATACACATCCAAGACGTCATCATGACGTACATACAATCACAGAATACATAGCACATACGCAAGTAACACATGTATACATACACGTATACATCAAATCATGCATACAAAACTACTAAAACTCTTAGGGGGTCAAACGCTGATGTAACATATGATGAGTGAAACATGTCTTCTCTTGCCACACCTAACTATGCTCTTAATGCTCTTTAGGGGGAGTGATATATTAATTATATTCATCAATAAAATAAGTAGCTAGATTTATCCAATCATTATGCCTCATTCTTATTTCATTGTACCTTTCTCTTGTATGATGCTTAGGATATTTGAAGAACTCACTATGCTCATCTAATCGACACGATATTGCTAGTGATGCTCACATACAAGGTTTGACTTGATCATGAATAAATTATTTGTAGGGGAGGGTTTAGAGGTTGGCTTGTGTAGGAAGCATCTTATATGAATGCCACATAAATCCCTGTCAAAGGTTGAAATCTATACTCATGATAGCAATTGTAATATACAGAATATTGGTCTCACAAGAATTGGTGTGTCGACTATTAACTTCAATTGGTTATGTGTTAGCTAGAGATTTAAAAAACAATTTTCAAGTAGATATTAAAACTATGTTAAATTGTTTTAAATAAAAGATAAATTAACAATTAAAACTAAAAAATGATATCTCTAGAAATTTTCAAATATTAGGGTTGAATATTCAAATATGAGTTTATTTGGCAATCGATAATAATAAATAATAATGAGATGGTAATTGTGTGAAGGTGGATAACAAAAATATTAATTAGCCTTTTTCAAGGACCAATTAACTTATTAGAATCAATTAATTACCAACTTGTGTTGTGCTAATTAGTTAATTAAAATGCATTAATCATTTTTATCCAAAATTAATCCTTATGAGCTAAATTCCTATTCCTAAGCAATCCATACGAATGTTCATATCAAACATTCCAATAATTAATCATCTTCCAATGTAATTAATTATCTAAAACATGCAACTAATTGGTACCAAAATTAATCATAAGTAATGAAGCACTCAAGATATGAATCATACTAATAACCTAAACATTATCATTTACATCCAAAATAGATTTCAAATAAAAGTATTTAATCCCTAAAAATATTTTCTACTCACAATCGATTAATCAAAATACACTCAAGAACATAGAGATATAACTTTTATAATCAAATAGTGAAGAAAGAAAAAAGAATGTAAAATCCATGAGATTTGATCCTTAATCTTTTCTCCTCATTTGATCTTTTTTTTCTTAAAGCTTTTATCTTCAATCCTTCAAGTTCTTGAGGTTTTTCTTGAAGCCCAATGATTGTGGTAGAGATTGCTAGAAAAAATCCCTAACTAATTACTCAAAACCTAATAAACAAATTAAAGAAAATAAAATATTATAAGAAGAGGTAAGAAGTAAAAGAAGATAGAGAGAGCTCAAGAATATAGATGATACCCTCCTTAATGTCATGGGTCAAATTCCAAGCAACTCTTATGGACCCGTGAGGTGCTCGTATTCAAACACTACCTTTAATAAGCCAGCCGATTAATTACACCTACAGGCACAAAAGGAGGTTAGCTCTAGTTCAAATGATTATCACAGTTTTGGGACAAGCACAGCTAGGCCCATCATAGACAAACATTGCATGTAGCATAACATTCATCCCACAATCATAGCAAAGTAACGCATAACACTAGCACATAGAAGAACAACGGGGCACGGATGAATAAGGCTACTTCCGTCATTGATAAACACTAGGTCATAAGTAATCGATTCACATACTCTATGACTAGCTTAAGGAATACAATAAAATTCATTCTTTCGGATCATGTTCTACCCATTTTTCCCTTTACATAAAAGCTCTCTCTCACACACTCTCCCCTACTCACAAGGTTTACGACCTGTCAACTGCTCTCTTTCAACATCTTCAATCAAGTCTTTGAATGCCTGGAGCTCATCTTCTCTCTCCCAGCTAGTCTCTTCCTCTGGTTCATCTTTCCACCTGACTAAGTACTGCGTGTGTGTACTCTTGCCGTTGAAAGAACTCTGCACTGCTAAGATTTTCTCTGCTACTTTGGTCAGGGTCTTCAATTTCATCTTCATAATAGCTGGTCTAGTAGGCTGGTTGCAAGATACATCCTCTTCATTCGCATGGTATGGGCGCAACAAACTCACATGGAAGACTGGGTGCATTTTCATCCACTCGAGCAGTTGTAATTTATAAGCAGAGGCACTTATTTTTGCAAGGATTTGCACCGGTCCTTCATATTTGGGTATCAACCTTCTATCTTTGTTTTTGGGATGAATTTGTTCTAGGCGAAACTGTACAAGTTGATCTCCCACCTCAAATTGTACAGGTCACCTCTTAGCATCCGCATACTTCTTCATCCTCTATGATGCTTTTTCTAAGTGTGCTCATGCGATCTCCTCATTTTATCTCCACTCTTTTATAAAGTTGAATGCTTTCGGATTCCTACCTGTATAGATGACATCAATAAAGTGAGGAACTAATGGCTGCTGACTTGAAATAATCTCAAAAGGAGTTAGGTTAGATGTGGAGTATTTCTGGGAGTTGAAATAAAATTAGGCAATATCCAAAAGGGATTCCCAATTTGAATGACTGGCATTCATAAAATATCGTAGGTACTCCTCTAGCATACTATTAAATCTCTCTGTCTATCCATCTGTCTATGGATGAAAACCAGCCAACATGTCTAATCTTAACCTCAATAACTGAAATAGTTTAATCCAGAAGGTACTCAAAAATCAACCATCATGATCGTTCACAATACTCTTTGAGACTCCCTAATATTTCACTACATATTTGAAGAATGCTCTTGCTGTATCTTTGAACTTGGAATGCTTAGACATCGACATGAAAGTAGCATACTTTGAGAATCTATCTAAAACAACCAGTATAGTATCAAACTCCCTCACTCGAGCTTGACAAGTAATGAAATCCAGTGAGACACTCTCCTACGGGCGAGTTGGTACAAGCAAAGGTTCCAACAAGCTAACTGCCTTCTGTCTTACCACTTTGCCTTGTTGGCAAACCAAGCATGTCTTCATGTAAGCTTTTACATCCTCCTCCATCTTTGACCAATAATAGTGTTGGGATAACAATGCTAACGTTTGATTCCATCCCGAGTGTCCTACCCATAAAGTCTCATGACATTCGATCAATAGTGTCTTTCTTAAGTTTCCCAATTAAGGTACATAGAGACGATCCGACCTTGCCATCAATAATCCATCTTCCAACCAGAATTGCCTTGTCTTCCCTTGTTTCACCAAATTGATCAAAGCTACCACTTGAGGGTCATTCATCAAACCCTCCCTTATTTGATCTCGCAAGGAAGTTTTAATCTGACTGGAAGAGAGATGAGACAGTTGCTTCATAGCCACTAATTCTACTTTCCGGCTTAAGGTGTCAGTAACATGATTAGCCGTTCCAGGATTGTATTCCAAGTGTAAGTCAAATTCTGCTAAAAGTTCATGCCATCTAGGGGACAAAAATATCCTACATCGGAAAGAAACAGGCAAGTTCTTGGGTTTATAAGGAGGAGGGTTGCACATCCTAATAGGCATGTCTTTTAGGAAGAGAGTAATGACTCCACCCGTGACAAGTGGTAGCAGAGCCTACGTGGATCTAACTCTAATGTCTCGCTAAGCACCCAATGTAGGGTAGTAGGGGGCCCACTTGTGATGAGGGCGTCATAGGATTAGGTGGGGAGAATGTCACGGAGATAAAAATATCCCACATCAGAAAGAAATAGGCAAGGTATTAGGTTTATAAGGGGGAGGGCTACATATTCTAATAGGCATATCTTTTGGGAAGAGGGTAATGACTCCACCTGTGACACTTAAAACCCTATCAAAATTATATATTTAAATGTTTGAAAGAAATCTAAATGATACTTTTAATCATAACCCTCCATTTTAGTCCAAAAACCAACATTTATCACTCAAAATTCGAGTAAAAACTATGCAGTGTCTAACTCGAGTTGAATTGGTTCTAATTCGACTCGAGTTGAATTATTATGGATGAAATATAATGATATAATCAAAGTAATGTAAAATCCTATCATTAATAGAATAAAACATGTAACATGCAAAAAAAATATTAAATAAATTATGCTAAGTATAAAAGTATACAAAAATGTATAAAATATATGATAAATAAGATGAAAAAGTAGCACAAATATGTTAAAAACTATGAGAGAAAATATCAAAAGTGTACATTTTTGCTTGCAAAACCAAAGAAAGATTAAGTAGCAATTGAGAGAAATAATTAGCTACATATTTAGCATTAAAATTATCCTCATGATAAATATAAGAAATTTAAACTTATCATTTTTAGGTTAAGTTTTTTACAATTTTTTAATATATTATAAATGTAATTGAATCTTAAATAAATTTAATAAGTAGAAATTAAAAAAATTATTTGTTATTTTATTTTAAAAATTAAGAAAATTATTTAGCATATCAATAATTAAATCTATCCTAATTTAAATATATATGTATAATTAGAATTGATCATCTTAATTTTAATTATAAATCTTCACTGGATTGCATATTAGAATCAAATTTCCAGTTTGGATGTATATCGTTTTTGACATCATATTATAACAACTTTTGCCATCATCTTTAGATTCATCATAATTGAAGTATTAATTTTGATCATTATCGATTTGATTCACTAGCATATTATTATTTATCCTAGATGAATTATTCATATTTACTTAGTTGGATAAGGTTTTGATACTATTTAAATAACATAATTAAGTCTAATATAATAATATTAAATAAATTTTTAATATAAATTAGAGTTATCCCAAATAAATCAGTTTATTCCGTTAAACTGGACTTTTATATTATGTTGAAAATATAATTTGAATATTTGAAGTGATACTAAAATTAAAGATCATTTAATAACCAAATGATCTAAAAATCTGATTAATTATTTTAATTAACATTTAATTAATCAATTTTTAATATGACCGAAATACATCTTCATGGGTTATTAGTAAAATAAATAATTGTATGTAAAATTATAATAATTTAACAAAATAAAAGAATTAGAAGATTTTGCCCAAAATCCGTAATAAAAACAAACACACAAATTTCATACAAGGTAATGATTTTTATAATACGTAGCCTGAAATTCCCATTCTAAAAGGTAATCCAATGGTGAAAATTAATCAAGACAAGATCGACGGTCTCAAATATTTATGCCATGGGTATCATTCTCCATGTACTTTTTCTGCCACCAAAAATAGATAATCCATTATCTGTAATATTTTATTATTATATATGTGGAATGTACAGTTTTTGGAATTTTTGTATATTCTAGAAAGAAATATATTGATTTCTATACAATTATTTTAATCTAAAATTAAACCAATACTTTTCTATTAATATTTAAATAAATTTAATTCATTAAATTAAATAATCATTTTATCGTAAAATTTATATTTTATTATCCTAAAAAAGTATAATAAAAACAAAAGTATATATGATAGTCTAATTTGAATTGACAGATTCAATATAAATTAAGTTTGATTAATATATAATAAATTTAAATTTAATTTAAATAATTAATTATATTAAAATTAAAAATTTAAATACGATATGATTATAATATATATAATATAATAAAAAATAAGTAATATAAATAATAAGAAGTAAATAATAAATAAATAAATAACAAGCTAATATTAGATAAGCAAATAATAATATGTGATTTTTTGATATTGTTTATTTTAAAAATTTAGCTTTTCATTCTAGTTTACTAGTTATTAATTATATCATATTATTTATTTAATTTTAAAATATAATTTATTCAAATAAAGTTCTTATTTTCAATAGTTAGATAAATTATATAGATACTCTTTATTATTGTATAAATTAAAATTTTAAAAATATAAATATTAGAATTGATTTCTTAGCATTTTTAAAATAGATATTTCAACCTTGGAATGGTATAGATGCGCTAAAAGTATTAAAAATATTTTAAAATATAAGATATTTATTAGAAAAAGTAAAAAAAAAGAGGATAAATTAAGGTATTTGAAGTATATTAAAATAGAAAAAGTTGATTATGAATTGACATAAGAGCCACGTTAGATGTGGATGTGATTGCTTGCTTCAACATATATACATACATACATGATCAAGGTAACATAAAAAGGGTTGTGATATTCTTCCTGTGAGATGGACAAAGGTGACAGGAAGGTGACAGAAGGGAGAAACTACTTGGCAAGATGACAATATATATCCCCTATCAATCAAAACCAATTAACACCCACCGACTAATAGTATTCTGTTACAACTAACTAGATAAATAAATACAATCCAGTTCTTTTTTTTTTAGTTTTTTTTTTCAAAAAATCAGCTATATTTATATTTAACCGGATTTAAATTATTAGATTCATAATTAAATTTAAAAGATTCTAGTTAACTCATGAATACGTGGCATGTGAAATCAGGTGTCAAGTCATCGCATAGGGTAGTGATGAATGTTATTTGAATTTCGGTCGGAGGTCATGGATTTTGAATCCCACCCCCTCTTCCCTTTCCTTCTCGAATCTCATCCTTTTCCTTCCTTTTTTTTTAAACATATTCAAAAAAAAAAAAAGTAGACGTAGAACATTGAATTTGAGCATGCAACTGTTTGATAAAAAAAAATAATAAACCAATTGAATTTTGCATCTCTGTTTTATGTAGTTAACATGTCTCTCTTGTTCTTGATCATTTTGCTTTCTCATCTCCCTCACCTTTCCCCGTCAATGGTTGCACCCCATTAGCATTTCTCTTTGATTCATAAGATGTTAAACTAGGAGAGAATCATCGGTAACAGCTTCAACAAACTTACCTGAATAAGGATTTTACATTCTAAATTAATATTCTTCACTTGAATTTTCTAAAAACAAATTGAAATTTCATTTAACCAAAAAAAGGGATTGAAAAAGGAAACATAATTGGACGTGTCTATCTCTGCGTGAAAGAAGAGCGAGCCCATTTCCTTGCTTTAATTTTCTGTGGGCTGTGCTTTAACTTCGTAGTATTGGCATATTCTCATTCCCTCCCTCAAATCTTTTGCATTTTGTTTTCTTTCTCTATATATTCCAAACACTCTCCTCCACGATTGTTAAAAAGATCCCATCTTCAGTTTTATCCCCGTCTTTTATTTCAGGTTCTTACTGTTCCTAGGTTCTTAGTGTTCCTTCAGATATCCCATCTCCAACTCGTATCATTTCTCTTTGGTTCATTTCTTTTCTGTAATATTAACGTACCCTTTTCGTCTTTCTCACTGTTTCTTGATCCAGATTGCTGTTTCTTGATTCAATTCATCAGTAATGGCTACTGCTACTGATAATAAGCTCGCTCAGCTCAAATCTTCTGTTGCTTCACTCAATCAAATCAGGTATTCAGATCTAATTTATGTGTTTTTTAGCTCATGTTTTCGTGATTTTATTGGTATTGGTTTTCTGGGTTAGCTTTGTTTGTTGTTATTACGTTGGATCGTAGTTTGATTTTTCTGTTCTTTTGTTTATTCTGTTTGCAGTGAGAGTGAGAAGAATGGATTCATTAACCTCGTTGCTCGCTACCTCAGGTGATTTAGAAATTTGAATTTAGATATATTTACTTTGCAATGATATTCTTTAGTTTAGTGGGTACTGACATGTTATGAGATCTTAGATTGGACGTTTCAGATTTCTATTATTGATAATTGAATTCTTTGCTTGTTATATTAACTGTTGGGTTGTGATCAAGTGGGGAAGCTCAACAAGTGGAATGGAGCAAGATTCAAACACCTACCGATGAAGTAGTTGTTCCGTATGATAGCTTGTCACCCGTGTCTGAAGGTATTGATCAAATCAAGATTTTTTAGTTCAACAAATTCGGTTAAATCATTTGTACTACGTTTTCATGTTTAAATTTTCATCTGGGTGGTGGTGGTTGTTGCAGATCCAGCTGAAACTAAGAAGCTTTTGGAGAAACTCGTTGTTTTGAAGCTTAATGGAGGACTGGGAACAACAATGGGTTGCACTGGACCCAAGTATTGCTTTCTTTTCGTTATTTGTTTGATTTATTTTTGTTTTGTTTATTTGATCGGGTATGGAGTTGTAATGGACAATGATCATCGGTTAAACTGACTTATTTTATTGATGATGCAGGTCTGTCATTGAAGTATGCAATGGATTGACATTCCTTGACCTTATCGTCATTCAGATCGAGGTCATTGTCTTGTTTTTCATTCATTTTCTTCTGTTTTGTTTTGTTTTAGGATGTTTTGTCCTTCCTTGATACTGACTTTGGGATTACCGTAGAATCTCAATTCCAAATACGGGTGCAATGTTCCCTTGCTGCTTATGAATTCGTTCAACACTCATGATGATACTCAAAAGGTGCATCACCTTGATCCATGTTGCAATTCTTGTTAATGAGTTTCCCCAATGGTTGATGCCCTTAAACTAACCTCGTCTTGCTCATCCTAGATTATTGAGAAGTACTCGAAATCAAATGTTGAGATTCATACTTTTAATCAGGTATGTCATTCTTTTGCATCATGTTATTAGTAGTGTCAAAAAGGGAGCATATATAATTTTGTCTCATATCTATACAGAGTCAGTATCCTCGCTTGGTTATTGAAGATTTTCAACCACTGCCATTGAAAGGGCAGAGTGGCAAAGATGGATGGTATATCTTATATATTTTGATCTTTATCTTATAAAGTTGTTTCTATGTGTCAAAGTATTTCAGGACTGTTAAGAAAAATTTTTCTTGATTAGTTTATTGGAATTATTGTTTTGCCTTGTTTTTTTAATTCTCGAAATATTTGCATGTACGTGCAGGTATCCTCCTGGACATGGTGACGTGTTCCCTGCTTTGAAGAACAGCGGCAAGCTTGATACCCTGTTAACTCAGGTTGGAGAATTTCATTTTAATGCAGTATTATTTACCATTGGTGATTATATATCATAGTTTTCTCTAAAACAGCCCTCATGTATGTGTTTCTTTTTTTGACAGGGCAAGGAATATGTGTTTGTTGCCAACTCAGATAACCTTGGTGCTATTGTTGATTTGAGTATCCTGATTTTGAATCTTATTGTGCTTGGTTTTCCACCCTTTGATTTTCAAGTGTACCGGGTTAATGCTGAAAATTATTTGATTTTGAATCTTATTGTGCTTCGTTATCCACCCTTTGATTTTCAAGTGTACTGGATTAATGCTGAAAATTATTTGATCTGATGACTTTCAAGCAATTTACCTTGACTCTATGCTACAGAAATTTTAAATCATCTATCCTGAAAATTATTTGATCTGATGACTTTCAAGCAATTTACCTTGACTTTATGCTACAGAAATTTTAAATCATCTGATCAGAAACAAGAATGAATACTGCATGGAGGTATGGAATGACAAATGCAGTCAATTAAAACAGTCATTAGTGGCTTCAGATACATTTTCTTAAATTTTTAATCTTGTAGGTGACACCCAAAACCTTGGCTGATGTAAAGGGTGGTACTCTCATCTCCTATGAAGGGAAGGTTCAGGTACATAATCTCATGCAGTCTCTCTATCTTTGTCGCTAAAATTCTTTTGATTGCAAATATTATCTAATTCCAGTCTTGTTCCGCAGCTAAATGGAAAGATTCCCATTGCTGAAAAAAACCTTGTCATGGAAGACATCTTAATCTTAATCTTAATCTTATTAGACATGAGAAGCCTATGTTTCCTTTAGCTGTATGCTGCATTTCTTCTAGTAGATTATTATTATTATTATTATTATTATTATTACTATTATTATTATTATTATTGGGAAGATGTGCATTCTCAGTGCAAGACTTGGGTTTTCAACAACCATTTTTCTTCTTTTTGACGCAATCTTCTGAGACTTTCTTTAAGAGAAGTATTTCCTGTCAGGTTTGGGGCCATCTCATGATGACCAACATATGTAATGGGTTTGATATGAACAGGATCCAATTATTACACATGTAACATGATATGACATGATTAACAAATAAATAACATGATTCAACTCCAAATAAAATGGGTCAACACGACAATAAATGAAGTATAAACTAGTAAATAAGTAGTGAACAGACAAATAAATCCCACTTTTTGGGCACGTAGGTCTCCAAATTCAGCCTATACTATATCAGGCATTGTAAATCAAATATGCTCTCAGATGTATGTATGCTTTGAGTCATGATTTTAGTTTGGGTTCCTGATTTGATGAATGTGCATTCAACTCTTTTCGGTTACTCCACTGCACCCCCTTTGTTCTATGTAAAATATCTGCTTTCTTCTCTTTTTCCTAAGCACCACCTCAGGTGATGGAGAATGTTACGTTGCATTGACTGATCATGTTTCCTCGATTGTGTTATGCAGTTATTGGAAATCGCACAAGTCCCTGATCAGCACGTATGTGTTGCACCTTATACTTTTGTTAGATAGTTCATTTTTTGTTTCATGTTTTCTCTTGATCTCTGGTAGAGATCTAGCAATGCTTTTAGTTATAATATCTATTGCAGCATGTAGATCGAGGCAAGTATACTGCCATCTCAGTTGAATATCTTTTCTGTGTTTGTGAATTAATTATTCCATTCAAAACAGGTCAATGAATTCAAATCAATCGAGAAGTTCAAAATTTTCAACACTAACAATTTGTAAGTCATTGCTTTGAATTTTGTAATAACTTGGTCATAGATGGAGCACTATAATTTGGTACTTCTGACGACAGGTGGGTGAGCTTGTCAGCAATTAAGAGGCTCGTTGAAGCTGATGCACTGAAGATGGAGATTATTCCTAATCCAAAGGTATCTCCATCTGTTTCTCGCACAAACTCACACACACTACTCCCACCATTCTTTGATGCTTTATTGCAATTATTAGCCAGTCAAATTTCTCATAGATATTGTTTCCAGGAAGTGGATGGAGTCAAAGTTCTTCAGCTTGAAACAGCGGCTGGTGCAGCTATTAAGGTAATTTTAATACATAATTGACCCGGTATTTAAGGTTTGAAGTTGGGTCCCTTTTACCTAATCATATTAATGTTTCCTTTTCTGTTATCCAGTTCTTTGATCATGCAATTGGTATAAATGTTCCTCGATCTCGGTTCCTTCCTGTGAAGGCAACGTCAGATTTGCTTCTTGTTCAGGTTAGTGTTAAATCTTCTTTTGTTGTATCAAAATACCATTCCAGTTTTGAGATTTTTAAAGCATCTTGTTATCTGTTTTGCCAGTCTGATCTGTACACCTTGGAGGATGGCTTTGTTATCAGAAATAAAGCAAGGAATAGTCCTGCAAATCCCTCAATTGAATTGGGCCCAGAATTTAAGAAGGTGATTATTTACTTCAATTGCTGGTTCTTTTGCACAAGTACAACTTTTTGATATCAATTGGTGTTATTGTTGTTCAACAGGTTGCTAACTTCTTGAGTCGATTTAAGTCAATTCCAAGCATCATTGAGCTCGATAGTCTTAAGGTGACTGGTGATGTATGGTTTGGTGCCGGTGTTACACTCAAGGTACGACATGTCTTGCGGTTATTCATTTATTTATTTATACTTTATATAGTGAATACACATGCACAAGTATTTACAGGCATTTGTCATTTATGCAAAAGGCTAAACTATGAATGACTAATCAAAAACTACGAATACATGAATACACACTTCAGAATGTGAAGAAACAGGAACGAGAAATCAAAAATGAATTAGTGTTCAAGTATTGCAAATTAGGAGTAAATCTCATTCATTGTCCAGTTTGTCATTTCTAATAGATGATCCTCAGGCATATATAACTTCTATATTTGATTCAGTGGGATAGATCAACTCCATAGTGTGTTAATTTTCGCAATTTCAATATGAAAATTCTTAACGGACATTTTTGCAATTTTTCAGGGGAAAGTGACCATCACAGCAAAATCTGGTCAGAAACTGGAAATACCCAACGGAGCTGTGATTGAAAACAAGGTAAATATTTTTTTGTTAAATCTCAAGCCTTGTAAAAGTTGATATCTTTTAACGAATTTAGGCTCACCCATTTGAACTCTCTCCCTGCAGGAAATTAATGGCCCTGAGGACCTGTAGACAATTGCTTTACTGGCTCACAATGTGTTGCAGAATCTTGAGGAGTGTCTTCTCCATCTTACAGTTTCAGTAATGTATTTTTGATAGGAGAAATAAGAGGGGTTTCCCTTTGCTGTTTCCGAGTTTGAAATTTGCCATGATATTACTGGTTAGCTACCTTGTGTTTACACAAAAATGTTGACAAAGAGGGTGTTTGACTTATGCCCCCAACCTCGAGCAGAATTGTCCTTCAGTTTTGGCATAATCTGCCAGGGGTTGGCGAGAATACTGTTGGTATAATATAATGAAATCTTTTTCCTTGTGGAATTGTGATATCTCTACGAAAACGTCTTTGCTGGAAGTTTTTCTTTCGATTAATGTCTTGGATTCAAATGATGGAAGTATTTTCTAATTCACGTACAACTCAAAGACCCTTTCTTTTAATGACCACAAGAACTTTCTGCCAGATATTATTTGAAGGTTTGTCCAGTAACTGAATCTCCATTCGGCCATGGATCAAACCAGAAAGGTCGGTCCATTTACCCACTCTATACAGCCACATTCTTTCTTCAGTGTTCCTACTGTTGCACAACTGCAGCCATGACCAGGAAGAATCATCAGGGTTAATTATACCCCGGAAATTTGAACGTTTTGAGTTTAGTTTGTCACCAATCTTGCCCATAAAGATGTATGCGTTTTTTTAAACAAATAATTATATTAACCACAACAGTCTTTATACAAAATATTAGCAAAAGGAGGGGAATAACATTAATCCAACATGGGTGAAGATTGGAACGAAGGGATTGTTCAGCAATCCAATCCACAGTAGTGTTATACCTCTTGCTACAGTAAATAGCGAGAAATCCAATATAAGAGGTTCTTAATATCAGCTACAATTCTATCAATATCAAGAGAAACAAGTTCATAACTAGTGATAAAAGAGTTGACCAAAACTTACTATTAGATTTAAAAACAACTTGTATAGCCTGCAATTGAATCGTAAGAACCATGACCATATAGAGAGCTTTTGCTTCAGCTTGTAAAGGGGATAACAAAGCAACAATGTTTGTCTATCATTTCTGTCCATCATATGTAACATCCTCATTTACACTATCATAAAAAATGTGCTACAAAGTGATATAAAGATGAACTATAATTATGCATAGATATGTGAAATTTGTGCTTGATGTGTAAAGGATACATGTTTTGATTTAATATATTAAATGATATTTTATGATGGAATCTATATGAATTATGAGATGTCTTGACATGTTTTATATGTTATTATATGTTAAAATATAAGTTAAAAATGCTTAAGTATGAGTTTAATAATCATTGGAATTAATGGTGAATTAAATGTGAAAAGAGGACATAAATGAAATTTTCTAAAATGATAAGGCTATTTAATGAAAATATATTTTATGGATGGAATGTATGTATTTGATGATAATGTATGCTATGATTAAATATTATGTAAAAATGAATATTAAAGGAGAGGAAATAAATTGGTCAAGTAAAGTAGGATAAGCATGCAAAATGTCATCTTTTGATTGATCCTTATTTACTTTAGTCAAAGAAGAGTCTTATGCTTATCTTATGTAATAACACTAGGTTGATATTCCCTTTCTCCTTCACTTAACATAGGGCTTCTTCCTCCTTCTCCTTCTCCTTTGCATTCTAATTAAAGAAAAACACTTTTCCCATGCATAGGTTTTGATTTTTATATTGTTTTGATGTTTTATGTGCTCTATCCATACTTTCTTCTTCTTCTTCATGCTTTCTTACGTCTTAAATGAAGAAGGATGTTGCTGTAGGATTGTGTTAATTCTATGTGAATGAAAGAAATGGATTGAATGATAAAAGATAGGAAAGTTAAATTGCCGAATTTGATGCTTTATTATAACCGAATGGAATTTTGTTGTGGTGTATGAATTTTATGTAAATCCTTAACTTGTAATCCTTGAATTAGCCACTTTACTTACTGTTTAAAGTGTGTGAATGATGATTAATAGTTTTTCTAAGGTTTAGTATGCTTGAATGATGAGGAAAAGATGATTACATGTGTAGATAGCTTGGTTGCAAAATTGCTGTCAATTTGGGGACTATTTAGCTTTTCAATATTTAAGGGGTTAGAAGTGTGTAATCAATGAATTCTTATGAAAACATAATTTAATAATGTAATTAGATATTGAAAATGGGGTTTGGTTGCATGTACAGGTGAGTTATGACATAAAAATGCCAAAAGGTTCATTAGTAGGCAGCAAAGCATGTATTTTGTGTATATTGTGTGTATTTAGCTTTTAAGTATGAATATGTGCTTTTTATGTTAACCAAATGGACCTAAGATTGTGTGTACAATGTATATGTATATTTGCATTTAGTATGGTATGATTTGAAGTTGATAAGAAGAGCTTAAAATGAGTTATAAATGTTTGAAGTTCAATGAAAGATAAATTTCCTAATGTTGTGTTAAAATGTGTATTTTATGGGGTTGTGGTTAGATATTTTCAAAACTGATTCTGAAGGATATTATTATGATATTAATCTATTGTTTCATCATAAAATTGAAATTTTTGGAGTGTCACACAAATAGGTAAAAATTATGCAAGTTCGTGGCAAACTGAAATTATGTCTTTTAGTATGTAATGTGCAAACATTGTCATGTAGGGGTTATTTGCATGCAAATTAATATATGAAACTTAATACATGAATTGACCTCCAAATTAAGCATGCCATATACCAAAATGAACTAGACTCAACAAGGTTTAATTCAAGCTATAACATGCAAATTAAGTCATCCATTAAGGCTGCCAAAACTAGAAAAGCCACAAGCCTTGAATTATGTATCACAATTTACATTATCTATACTTACATGAAACTCATAATACACATGCTTAAACTTCTATAACTTCTTACCATTACCTCTTATGGAACATGACATATTAATATATTAAGTTTCATATATTAATTTGCATGCCAACAGCCCTTACATGCTAACGTTTTACATGTTACACACTTAAAGACATAATTTCAGCTTATTATTAACTTGTACAATTTTTATCTATTTATGTGACACTATAAAAATTTCAATTTTATGATGAAAAAATAGCTTAATATAATAATAATATCCTTTAGAATCAGTTTTGAAAATATCCAACCACAACCCAAGAAATACACATTTTAGCATAACACTAGGAAATTTGTCTTTCATTGAACTTCAAACATTTATAACTCATTCTAAGCTCTTCTTATCAACTTCAAATCATACCATACTAAATGCAAACATACATATACATGTTACACACAGTCTCAAGTCCATTTGGTCAATATACAAAGCACATATTCATACTTAAAAGCTAAATACACACAATATACACAAAGTACATGCTTTGCTGCCTACTAATGAACCTTTTGGCATTTTCATGCCATAACTCACCTTTACATGCAACCAAACCCCATTTTCAACATCTGATTACATTATTAAATCATGTTTTCATAAGAATTTATTGATTACACACTTTTCTCCCTTAAACATTGAAAGGGTGAATAGTCCCCAAATTGGCAGCAACTTTGCAACCAAGCTATCTACACATGTAATTATCTTTCCCTCATCATTCAAGCATACCAAACCTTAGAAATACCATTAATCATCATTCAAACACTTTGAACAGTAAGTAAAGTGGCTAATTCAAGGATTACAAGTTAAGGATTTAGACAAAATTCATACACCATAATAAAATTCCATTCGGTTACAATAAAATATCAAATTCAGCAACTTAACGTTCCTATCTTTCATCATTCAATCCATTTCTTTCATTCACATAGAATTAACACAATCCTGTAGCAACATCCTACTTCATTTAAGACGTAAGAAAACATGAAGAAAAAGAAGAAGAAAGTATGGATAGAGCATATAGAACATCAAAACAACATACAAACCAAAACCTATGCATTATTTTACCTTGGAAAAGTGTTTTTCTTTAACTAGAATGCAAAGGAGAAGGAGAAGGAGGAAGAATCCCTATGTTAAGTGAAGGAGAAAGGGAATACCAACCTATTGTTCTTACAAAAGAAAAGCATAAGACTCTTTTTTGACTAAAGTAAATAAGGACCAATCAAAGATGACATTTTACATGCTTATCCTACTTTACTTTACCAATTTATTTCATCTCTTTTAATATTCATTTTTACATAATATTTCATCATAACATACATTATCATTAAATACATGCATTCCATCCATAAAATATATTTTCATTAAATAGCCTCATTTTTAAAAATTCCATTTATGTGCTCTTTTAATATTTAATTCATCATTAATTCCAATGATTATTAAACTCATACTTAAGCATTTTTAACTTATATTTTAACATATAATAACATGTAAAACATGTCAAGATATCTTATAATTCATATAGATTCCATCATAAAATATCATTTAACACATTAAATCAAAGCATGTATCCTTTACACATCAAGCACAAATTTCATATATTTATGTATACTTATACTTCATATTTATATCACTTTATAGCACATTTCTCATGGTAGTGTAAATGAGGATGTTACATCATAAGCTGCATTAGCATTAAACTTTAGCCAATCTTGATCTGGACATCTCCATTTTAAAACATTTGGTAGAGTCAACATAAGAATAGCAAATGATTGATGATCTAAGACGTCTTTTAGCTGAATCATCATCCTGTGACAATAAGAAACCGTATCTACAGGATTAGGAATAACATTTTGGAAGACTGTACAATTACGAGCTTTTAAATTTGCCAAGTCATGTTAGTAACCTAAACTATAAAATCAAGATAAGCATTGATAATATTAGCATCTGAAATGGAAACCAATTCTTAAAAGAGGTAATGCTCTTAAGAGTTGGTCTAAACCCTATAGATATAAACCAAGTTGCTCTTGAATGGTCATAAGAAAACAGGAGGTGACCAATAATTTCAGATGATTGATTGCAGACCTTACATAAGGAGGAAATTGACAACTATCTTCACTCAAGGGTCTGGAATGTAGGAAGGATATCATGAGCAGCTTTCCATAAAGTTCTTAACTTTGGGTTAGATGGGAAGCTTCCAAAGTTCATTCTATAATGAATTTGGGAGAGAGGGAGAAGCAGCAGAGCAAGAAATCAAATGTCGAGATAACAATATATGATAAACAAACTTGATAGAAAGCATTCCACGTTAATCAAAATTCTAAACCAACTTATCATGAACACAGAGAAAGCCGATAGAAACATCCTTAATAACCTCAATCTCCACTGGTTGTAAATAATCTTTGATACTTGATAGATTCCACTCCTTGAGTTGAGTATTAATGATGTCACTAACTTTGAACACGTGGCACTGCAAAGGCCTTTTAGTCAGAAGCTTAAATTTAGGTAAGCCTGAAATCCAAGCATCATTCCAAATGTTGAAGATCCATTATTAATTTATCATCTACTCCCTGCTTCAAGTGCCTTCCTACCACTAACAATATTATTCCATCCCCATGATGCTCGAGACCCTATTGCGCCTTCTAAAAATTAGAATATGAGAAATACAATGCTTTAAGAAGTCTAGCAACTAATAAATCAGGTCGAGAAGAAATGTGCCATGCTTTTTTAGCAAGTAATGCTTGAACAAGTATATGTCGTGAAAGCCCATCCCTCCTTCCTTTTTTGATTTAACCAAGATGTCTCATTTCAACTAAGTAACATTACCCTCATTGATATCGTTCCCCCACTAGAATTTGATTATCATGGATTTCACTTTGTCGCAAAAATTTTTAGGTAGTTGGAAACACATCATCATATAAGTGGGGATTGTAATGACTCCTGCTTTTAGTAAAACTTCTCGGCCCACTTATGATAATAATTTTTATTTCTAACCAAGCCAAGAGTCTTTTATTGGACTCTTTCCTCCAAAAAATGCAAAGCCTCCCTCTTAGACCTCCCCTAAATTATAGGCAAGCTGAAGTATTTTGAGGAATTAGACATGGAAGACATACCAAGAGTGGAAAGAATGGCCAAGCATACATCTTGTGGAGTGTTTTAACTAAAGAAAATTAAAGACTTTTTATAATTCATGACTTGGCCTAAAGCTTCACTATAGTATTTTAATAAGTTCAGGATAGTAAGGTATCATTTACAAAAATATATTAATAATCATTAAAGCCCTCCTATTGATCCTCAATCCTATCAATCGCCTTACTTTAACTTCCTTCAGAATCATCTTAGATAACACATTAGTGATGAATAAGAACAAGTACAGGGAGAGTAGGTCTCTTGTCAAAGGCCCCTTCCAGGAACAATTTGTAAGGATAATAAACCATTCACAACCACTTGGTAAGATACTATCGTCATACAAGCCATAATCATTTTAATAAACTAAGACTCAAAACCCATTTTAATCAAGAGAGATTCTAAAAAGCCTTAAAATATCAAGCTTAATAGCCATGTGTAGACTTTTCTTACATTGATTATATCTCAAATGATGAAACAACTCATGAGCAATGAGAATATTATCTTGTATTGCACTCCTAAGCACAAATGCAGCTTGGCCTTAATCAACCAAGTGATCCATATATGGTCTCAAACAGTTAACAATCACTTTGATAAAAATTTTGTAAATGAAATTACAGCAACTAATAAGGCAAAATTGGGTGATAAATTGAGAACTTACTTTAGGAATAAAGGTAATATTTGCTGCATTAATCGATGTAGACATTATGCCAGTATGAAAGAAGTCTTATACAGCTTCCATAATAAGAGGACCAATAATGTCCCACTATCACCTGAAAAATACATCGAGAAAGCCATTCGAGCCTAGGGCCTTGAACTAACCTAAAGCAAAAACAACTGATTTGACTTCACATTAAAAAATTGGTATAAGTAATGATTTATTCATGTCTTTCATTACCAGAGTTAGAAAACCATCTAAAACTTAATCAACTATGGAACAATCAATATCAGAGTAAAGAGATGAGAAATAGCTAAGGATATAAGCTTGAATGTGCATATCATCTTCAATCAAGCTATTTGATTTCTTTAATGATGTTAAATAGTGCATTGATGAAAAAACTTAGTGTTACGATCCCCACTAGTTAACTAATTAACTTTGGATCGTTGGAACCAGTGAAGGTATTCTTGTCATCAAAGAGATTTTAAGTCATTAAGTACAAATAGTTCTTGTTCTTTGACAATTAAAGAATACCCTCAATTCTAGATATCTCTAAGTTGATTCTGTAATATTTCAATCTTGTATCTAGTATCGCTCTCATGTCTCTTATTTCATATCAGTAGCACTCTCTAAACGCTAAATAAATTATTTGATATCTATCATATACATACCACCCTTTCCCTTCGCACTGCCCACCCTTCAGCAATAACTTCATCGCATCCTAATACTTCTAGCCATTTTAGCTCAAATTAAAACTTGAATGCGGTCTAGAAGACTTAAATTTAGTATGAAGAATGATTAGAGTATGGTTAGAGCTAATTGATACACCATGAATAACTTGGGTTCACTGGTAAAAAGATCTCCACTTAGCATTACATAACCATATATCTAACCTTCAATGTATATTATAGATCCCAGTTTCCTTATCACTCTATGTATAATAGCTTTCTTTAAACCCCAAATCTTGCAAAACTAATCTATCCAACACTATTCTCAACTGTTCCACCTATCTGCTATTTACTAGTATGCCTCTTGCCTTTTTAAAAGCATTCAAAACCACATTTAAATCATCACCCACTAAATAGGCCTCAGTAGGATTTGGAGCTAATGCAAGAAGCTTATCCCAAACACAACCTCTGTCAGATCTATTAGGAGCACCATGAATACTTGTAAACCACCAATTCTTATTCAACTTAATATCATGATATAAACCATGAATGATATTTTAATCCTTATAAGACATTGATAATTAGATCTCAGTTATCCACTAAAGTAACAAACCTATATATAACTATTTGGATCAACATATTCATAATTCTGATATTGTAGTTGCCTTCTAATCCTTTCAAGTGTTTCCATACGTTGCTAAGTCTCCATGATAAAGATCAAGTAAGGACTGTTACACCCACATTAGAGACCCTAGGAGTATACGTAGATACGTATCTAGGGATGTATGTGCATGTGTACATGTGTATATGATTACCGAGGGGTGTACGTAGGTGCATTGCAATGTGTGGATTTACATTGTGTTATATG
>CANYBF010314953.1:0-22080 GCA_948192965.1 Dalechampia spathulata
TTAATGACATTTAATCATCCAATTATAACAAATTTTGAGAAAAATGACTGAATGCCTTTTTTTTGATGATCTCTCCTTTAAATAAGAGATGCTGTACAACCTATTTTAGGCAAGAAAATATTTACGGCAAGGCAACTACACTAATTATTGCTAATCTATTTTAGGTTAGAATATATATAGCTAATACACAAATTATGATAAATTAGATCTTCAAATCTCAGTCATGATTTCTGCCATAATTTTAGCAATTGACAGCCCACAATCTTTGCCATTGATACATTCTGCCCATACGAGGTGGAGCGCATAGGTCGAAAACGCAACATGCGTAGCGCATAGCCCTATAGGCTATGCACGTTGCATAGTAAAGACGTTTGGTCGGGAGCCTTCTCGGGACCGAATTTGGAAAAACTTTATTCTACAAAGTTGTTCCTTACGTCGAATAATGCTTATAGGCTTGGGCCGTACATCCCGAAGCGACCACAGTGGGCCCCACGTGATGGGTTCCAAACTATGTGCGTAGCATATAGGCTATGTGCTCTTTAAACGGATCTATAAATATAGAGCTCGGGGTTCAGAAAATGGATCCCGAAAATTACCAAAATGCAAGCCAAACCTCTGCCAAAATCATTTTAAAATTAATTAGGTCCCTAATTAATTAAATTACTTGGATTTAGAGACAAATTGGCTCTAGTTAGGCTCTCTAAACGCGTAAGGAAGCAAGATCAAGGAAGAAAAGCTGCTGGAATAAGGTAAATCCTCTTATTTTTCCATTTTTCTTCCGTTTTCTTTTATTTTTCAAACTATATGCTGTGCATATAGACCTATGTGCGCCGCATGTAGCACATGTGTGGCGCACATAGGGCTATATGCTGCACATATAGCCTCCAATTTTCAAAGAAAACCCCGTTTTTCTCCTGATTTTCGTCGGTTTTCTTCTCGATCTGGCCATTCCAGTGGCTTTCAAGGCCTTTCCATGCCTTGGAAG
The DNA here is from genome assembly GCA_948192965.1 of Dalechampia spathulata. Lineage (NCBI taxonomy): Eukaryota > Viridiplantae > Streptophyta > Magnoliopsida > Malpighiales > Euphorbiaceae > Dalechampia > Dalechampia spathulata. Next base: position 986 of record CANYBF010314953.1, read on the forward strand.
TCATGGATCTGCCTTAAAACAAGCCGGATTTCAAGTAATTTTAACTCTAAAATTATTTTTCTAGATTTGGATGTAAATCCAGGAGCAAAACTTTGGTTTCGGATCCGATCTACCTAGATCGGGGCCGGATCTAGGGTTTCTACTGAAAAATTTCTGATTTTGCTTCAGTTTTTCAAACTATGTCCGCCACATATACATCTATATGCGCCACACATACCCTATGTGTGGTGCACATATATCTATGTGCGGTGCATATAGATCCCAGTTTTCACAGAAAACCTGGTTTTAACCCGAATCGCTTCGGTTTTGAATTTTCCAGTGACTCTAGTGGCTTTTCTATGCACTTGGGGTTCTAGATCTATCAAAAATTGTCCAGATCTATTTAATTTTAGCCTTAAAATTAATTATTTCAATTAATTGATTAATTAATTATTTGGTTCATCAAACCGGAGGCCGAATCGAGGTCAAAATGAGGTACTGTCTTCATTAAACATGCTTATTTAGATCTGTATTTTGATTATGTACTGACAGATTGAATTTTCTTGCAGATCAACCAACTATGTGCGCCACATGTCCACCTATGTGCGCCACACATAGCCTATGTGTGGCGCACATAGTTCACATTTTTCCAGAAAAATTGTATTTCAGGCCATATTTTCACCGTATTTTGATGTATCGAGTGGTATTTGAGTCTCACAGTGGCTCAAGTATTCTAGACTTGTCATAAAAAAATACATTTAATTAATTTTGGCCTCAAAATTAATTTTTACAATAAAAATGCAATTTTTACTCGTATAAAATGCGATTTTTGAAATGATTGGATTTTAATTGGTTGAGGGGCTATCTCCAAAATATTCCAAGTGATGTTAGCACTCCCAATTAATTTTTTCATGATCAAACAAAATAATTTTATCAAAAATTATTTTATTAAAATGAATTTTCACGATCCGGCTCATGTTTATTCTTACAATTATTGCCTAATAATTGCTGAATTTTGACTCTTGGTTCGTGCTTTTAAATGTCATTAGACTAGTCAAGTAAATCCAAAATTCATTTGCTACTAATGAATTTTATTTGTTTATTTTGCATATTAATCCATCGTGCATTTTGGATCGTGCAAAACCAAGGAGAATAGTGCCCGGGAAGGAGGGAACGTTACTTAACGTCCCAAAATATGTATGCGAAGATATTTGTGTAATAGGATAGGATTTATTATTGATATGTAATAATTAATCCCCCTATCTCGTGTGTATCCCCTAATTTCCTCAATTCCCTTTCACTGACCTTTATTATTTTTTATCGTGAATGTTTTATATTTGCTCAAATATATTATGTCATTCATGTCACATGCCATGTCACATGACACAAGCACACACTACTATGCATGACATGCATATACTGTATGCCATAACATACCATATTTCGTATGCTCATACATATAAATATGCCAATACGCAATTACACCAAATACGCCAAATACGCAATCCAAATACGCACAATCAATATGCTTTGCCATGCACATATATGTCATTTCACATGTCATTATGCCACGATGCCATGACACATTGTATGCCATAACACATGTCATACTGTATGCCATCACATATACTATACTAAATACACATTCACATACGCACCACTATACCATGACATGCATATACCATGCCATACATCCTCTACATGTCATGCATATGGTATGCCATCCATTATGCCATGACATGCATATGCCATGTCATACATCATTTCACATGCCATGCACATGGTATGTCACGCATTATTCACATGTCATGCATATAATATGTCATTAATTTTACATACCACACATAAGCTATGTCATCCATGCAACATGCCATGCATATGCCATGTTATACACATACCACGCATAAGGTATATCACTTCACATGCCATGCATATGATATGTCATGCATCATCTCACGTATCATGCATATGATATATCATCCATTTCACATGCTACACATAAGTTATGTCATCTCACATGCCACGCATTTGGTATGTCATATATATAACATGTCATGCATATGCCATGTATTACATCACCACACATATCATGCATATGATATGCCATATATCATTTACATGCCATGCATATGGTATGTCATTTATTATGCCATGTCATAACATATGTCATGTCATGCACCACTTCACATATCATACATATGATATGTCACACATCATCTCACATGTCATGCATATGCCATGTCACACAACCATGCATACGCCAAATGTCGCCCAACCCCTAAAACGTTAACGTGTAACGACATACGCTATTTGCCATAATATATGCTTACATATTATGTTAGGTTGCCATATCATGCATATGATATGTCACTCATGCTTACATTTCATGCATATGCCATGCTACTTCATTGTTTCTATGTATACCATGCATATGCCATGCCATCCAAATGTCATATAGCCTTATATGTCATTCTATGTGCAACCTTGCAATGCCAAATCACATGTTGCGCTGTGTGCTTACAATTACGCTCGTATGCTTGCTTGCCTAGGATAATTAATCCTAACTATAATGGTAAGATCGATTTTGGAAACTCATAGAATAGATCTCTACCACCCGAACCCAATCTCTGAAGGGTTTAACTAGCACTCATGCTATGGGTCGGTTGGACCAATCCGGAACCATCAGGTGGCGACTCCCTTGCGACTCTTTTGAGTCCATATCATTCCCTAAGGGAACCCCTTAGGAAGACTGCGCTTTCATTCCAAGTGTGGTCCCCGGTCTGTGACTTTCGCAAGCCTCGCTCTGGGCCCCGGCAGAAACTGGTGCTCACACTTATGTAAGAACACTAGGTTGGTATTCCCTTTCTCTTTCACTTAACATATGGCATCTTCCTTCTTCTCCTTCTCCTTTGCATTCTAGTTAAAGAAAAACACTTTTCCAAGGTAAAATCATGTATAGGTTTTTGGTTTTTATGTTGTTTTGGTATTCTATGTGCTCTATCCATACTTTCTTCTTTTTCTTCATGCTTTCTTATGTCTTAAATGAAGTGGGATGTTGCTGTAGGATTGTATTAATTATATGTAAATGAAAGAAATGGATTGAATGATGAAAGGTATAAAAGTTAAGTTGCTGAATTTGATGTTCTATTGTAACCGAATCGAATTTCTATTTTGGTGTGTTTGATTATATAAATCCCTAACTTGTAACCCTTGAATTAGCAACTTTATTTATTGTAAAGTATGTGAATGATGATTAATGGTATTTCTAAGGTTTTTTATGCTTGAATGATGATAGAAAGATGATTACATGTGAAGATAGCTTGGTTTCAAAGTTGCTGCCAATTTAGGGACTATTCAACCTTTCAATGTTTAAGGGGACAAAAGTGTGTAATCAATGAATTCTTATGAAAACATGATTTAATAATGTAATTAGATGTTGAAAATGGGGTTTGGTTGCATTTAAAGGTGAGTTATGGCATGAAAATGCCAAAAGGTTCATTAGTAGGCAGCAAAACATGTACTTTATGTATATTATATGCATTTTGCTTTTAAGTATGAATATGTGCTTTGTATGTTGACCAAATGGACCTGAGATTGTGTGTAACATGTATATGTATGTTTTCATTTAGTATGATATGATTTATGGTATGATTTGAAGTTGATAAGATGAGCTTAGAATAAGTTATAAATGTTTGAAGTTCAATGAAACACAAATTTCCTAGTGTTGTGCTAAATTGTGTATTTCATGGGGTTGTGGTTGGATATTTTTAAAACTAATTCTAAGGGATATTATTATGATATTAAGCTATTGTTTCATCATAAAATTGAAATTTTTAGAGTGTCACATAAATAGATAAAAATTGTGCAAGTTAGTGGTAAGTTAAAATTGTGCCTTTAAGTGTGTAATGTATAAAACGTTGGCATGTAGGGGCTGTTTGCATGCAAATTAATATATGAAACTTAATATATTAATATGTCTTGTTCCATAAGAGGTAATGGTAAGAAGTTATAGAAGTTTAAACATATGTATTGTGAGTTTCATACAAGTATAGCTAATGTAAGCAAAATGGTGTAAATTGTGATATATAATTTAAGGTTTACGACTTTTCCATTTTTGGCAGCCCTAATGGATGATTTAACTTGCATGATATAGCTTGAATTAAACCTTTTTGAGTCTATTTTATTTTAGTATATGGCACGTTTAATTTGGAGGTCAATTCATGAAGGTTAAGGGCTTGAGGAGGCTTAATTTTTATGTAAGGGCAGTATGTAGGCTTATTTTAAGGATGTTACTTGTATCTTGGCATATTACATGTTTTTGTGCTTTTGAGCTACCTTAAATGACTTGGAATGAATGTGTAACATATTTAGTGATGTTTTTTGTAATTAGGTTGTCAATGATGCATAAGATTTGGGGTCATATTTGAAGGGGTTTGTGCATGAAAGTGTTTGAAAGAAGCTTGCTTATGAATTAGTGCATGTGTATGTAACTTTGGGCATATTGGGAGTTGTGTATGCTTTTTTGTAAAACTGCATCTTTTGGTTATATTTCCATCATATTAAATGATATTTATATATGGGTTATGATTTTAAGAGTTGTTTATGATAGGGATAAAAATTGCACAAGTTGGTATATAATTGTCATGCATGTTAAGGGCAGAATTAAAGGGCTTACGGTAATTGCATTTGGACAGCCTTAATGTTTGAGTTTTTAAGAATGTAATATATGGTTGGAAAGCTTTTTAAGTGTAATTTCCAATAGTATAAGACTTATTTTATTCTAAAGTCATTTACTTGGTAAAACAATTCATATCATTTAGACTATTACATTGAGGCAACATGTCACATGAATAGGGATTAGATTTTGAGCTTGCGAATAATTACATTTTGACTGCCTTAATGATAAAGGTTTTGGATGTGTAATGTACAGTTAGAAAGCTCTTTGAATATATTTTTTAATGACATAAGACTCGTTCTATTATGAGATGATTTACTTAGCTAAAATATTCATGCAAGGTAGACTGTTCCTCATAAGCAAAATGTTTTTATACTTGATATGATAACTTGTTTTAAATGCTTGCATTGTATATCTTAATGATTGAGTTTTTGAATTTACTTTATTTTAATATAAAGTATGATTTTAATTGAGTTGATTATCAAAAGCATTTTGAGCGATTAATTAAAACATGCACAGTTTTGGAATTCATAAGGCTGGAAAATTATACCTTGAACTGGATCTTAAAATCTCAGGATCCAAAATTTCAGCAACTTTAATTGACTTATTATAGTATATATTTGAAATGTTATAGGGTAATAAATGTTGATTAAAATATGCAAAAGGATACTACATTAATATTATAACATGATATGCTATATGAACTTGTGTTATGCACTTCAGTGAATGATTATATGCATGTATCTAAGGACTATAACTAGATACATTTTATGATATGGAACTAATGCTTAAAAGTCTTTAGTTACACATTATTGCGCATATGAAGTGCAATTTGAACATAGTAAAGTGACCAAATGAATAGTGATTTATGAATGAACTTTATGTGATTTTTCTCATTAAGATGGATGTTTTGCAATATCATAGGTGTTTCAAAGGAAGGATTATATTTATCACCAAGACATGTGGATAAAGACAAATCTATAGCAGGTTTGTGCTATTTATTATTTAATTCCTTATTAGTGGATCAACGGGTAAGTTATTAACTTACCTTAATATTAACATATAGTTACATGTTTTATTTGATATTTTTACTACACTATGAACATGAATGATCAATGTTAAATTAAAAGTGAATGCCAAGGAGTATAGTTTACACTGTATGATATCACGACTTGTTTAATAAGGTCGATAGTTAAAGTATCATGTTTATTGAGATTTTATCTGATGATATATGATATGATGACCTACTCAATGAGGTCAACGGATGAATTATCATAGAGATATAGATATTATATGATATTTATGCTCTTTCTTTATAAAAGATCACAAGATATGAAATGTGTATAATAGTTTACGATGAAAGATTATTATTGTACTATAATGTTATATAATTATAAGATAACAATATGCAAATTACCATATCTATAGTATATAATTATATTAAATGTGGTATTTCAGCTATGGTGTGTTATGATTTGCAGTGAATATTTAATAGTGATTTATAGTTTATGGATTATAATATCATGACCCATTAATCAAGGTTAATGAGAAATGTTTTAATGTACTTGAGTTATGAAATGATCTTTAATGTTACTGAATGTATGAAATGGATTATGTATGATATTTTATCGTGATGCTTACATATTTTAATTATGGCATCATAGTATTATGCATACATATCATGTCATGAATCATCTATATACATATTCATATTCATGGCATGACATGGAGGAATAAGGAAGGAGGAAATGGAGTGAAAGTTAGACAATGATCAATAAAAGCATACTAGTCATAGAGATGATGGGTTCCGTTTGTTAAACCAGAGATAATGAGATGTTCATATAGGAACAATAGGTACCGGTACGATAGACCTAATACGGGATTGTGCATAATCATAGAGCTGATATCAGAATGCAGAACATGGTCGCATTCATGGAAATAATATTATAGAAAGAATGCAGAACATGATCGCATTCTCATAAAGATAATAAATGAAATGATACAGGAAAAATAGAGGGTAAATGCATAGCATAATAACATTAATGATACATACAGCATTGCATTGCTGTATAATAATAAAGATACATTTATAAATAGATGTTTACAATGCTAATGTATAAGGTATGGTTATGCCACAGAGGATATGAAATATAGTTATTTGAGTTTGTGCTTATAGATAGTAATGTTATGCTGAGAGTATGATGTTATTCATTGATAGCATTATATACTGATTGTTTACAGAGATATATAGATAGAGATAATGATTTGTATTCCTTAATATATTATGAATTGCTAATGACAAGAATACACGACAGTGTTAAAGTATAACATTTTACAGTACTTACAAGATTTAATTATGTCATGGAAATATTTATAGCAATGATGATGAAAGATATTGACATATGTTAAAACAATATAGTATACATATTATGAAACTTGTATTTCTCACAGGTACACACGAAAGGTTATAGATTCAATTATTATTTGATAAACTAATTAATTAATTTGATACATGTACACAACTTTATATTGCCTGATAGAAAACCTCACCAAGTTCACTCAAAATTTCTTGTAGCTATGGAGTTTGAAAGATCGTAATCCATTGTTGAAGCTCCTGGAATTAAAGGAACACTAGTCACCACTTTACCCAAAACCAAACAGAGTTTAATGGATTTTATGCAGTCCACCATTGTCCACCATTCTCAATACTCAGCTTACCAAAGACTCATTTCATGTACTGGATTTAGGAGCTGTTAGTGAGCTATTGGATAACTGGTCTCATCAACTTCCCATGATTCAGCCTTTCTATGCTGTCAAATGCAACTCAGAACCTTTCCTCCTTGCCGCCTTGGCTGCTCTTGGTTGTAACTTCGATTGTGCCAGCAAACTCAAGATTCAATCCATGCTTTCTCTCGGCGTTTCTCCTCATCGGATCGTCTATGCAAATCCTTCTAAAGATGACACCCACCTCAGCTATGCTGCTAAAGTTGGTATCAACTTGACGACATTTGATTGTAAGTATGAGATTGACAAGATTGCCAAGTTGCATCCTAAATGTGATTTACTTCTCCGTATCAATTGCCCAGATGAAAAATCTGCTCGATGGGCTTTAGGTTCTAAATTCGGTGCTCTTCCCAATGAAGTTGAGCCTCTTCTTCGAGCTGCTCGATTTTTAAGCTTGAACGTCTCCGGCGTTTCTTTCCACATTAGCATCGAATCTTCCAATCCACACGCATATCGAGGAGCTATTTCAGCTGCAAAAATAGTGTTCGATTCTGCAGCGAGACTTGGCATGCCACCGATGACTGTGCTAAACATCGGTGGAGGCTTCACAGTGGGTTCATTCTTCGACGAAGCAGCTATAGTAATCAAATCATCCCTTCAGGATTACTTCTTCGACAACATTCCAGGCCTAAACGTTGTAGCGGCGCCGGGACGATTCTTCTCGGCGACGGTTTTCACTCTAGCAACGCGCATAATTGGAAAGAGAGTGAGAGATGAAGTAAGGGAATACTAGTTAAACGATGGCGTTTACGGGTCATTTCTGTGTGTTTCTTTTGGAATGATACCGCCAGCTTGTCAGCCTCTGGCATTATCTTCAAACGCTGAAAACCCTACGAGGGAAGGAGAAGAAGAAGAAACCAACAGGTACAGTTCTACATTGTTCGGACCGACATGCGATAGTGTTGATAAGGTTGTGGAGGGGAGTTTATTACCAGAACTGGAAATCAACGACTGGCTTGTGTTTCCTAACATGGGTGCTTACACTACATCTTGTTCAACAAGTTTTAACGGATTTAGCTCAAATGGTATTCCCACTTACCTTGTTTTCTCAAATCCTACCTAATTAATTAGAAGAAATGCTTATCTGGATCTAATCCAATTACAGTGTGTTTTTCCGCTTCTTAGTCTTGAAATGTTCATCTTTTACTATAAGCATGGACGAAGGCAAGGCGGGTTGGGCAGCAATTGAATCCTTATCCTTTGTATTGGAAAATTTTCCATCAAATAAATGTTTAAATTTTGATTTAACTTAATATATGATTGTCATGTGCTTAAATTTTAATTATTAATTTTTAATTAAATGATAAAAATTATGTTAATATAATTTATAATGTTGATTAGAACTATTAAAACTTTCTTTTTTATCTTGAGTTAGAAAAATTCTTATATAAATCTGATTCATTGTATAGAATTATGAATTTATTATTAATAATATAATATGATATGTTAATTTTTATTAAATATCATACATATATTAATTATTGTTTATATATCAAAAATTAATGATAATTAATATAAAATTAATATATTTTTAATATTTAATAAAAAATTAAAATATATTATTATATTATTAGTAGATTTATAATTAAAAATATGATGAATTGGATTTATACCAGAAATTTTACTTGGTTAACTCCTAAATTCACCAGACCATTCCTTGCCCTTCCGTCTTGAACATTTGCCTATTAAAAATTTTAAAATTTTAATTTAATACTTAATTTTAACATTCTCTTCATAGTAAGATAGAAGTTACATAGATGATCCTTAGATACTTTAAAATACAAGTAAATTATATTTTATAATTAAATTGATAATACAATATAATTAAGAAATATTAAATTACGTATATCATATACGATAATTATATTATATTTAGATTTAAGCTTTGAATACAATTAAATATTCACATTAGGTTTAGCTGGACTAGCCATGTCCGGTATTGCTGATGGACAATGATATCATATAGATCGGTGAATCTCTCACAGTTGATGGGTTACCATGCTATCTTACTCATCTCGCTTGCCACCAGTTTGGAAGGTAATTTGTCTGACGAGTGAAGGTAATTTGTCTCTTTTGGCAGGGGATGCTTTTGCGGGTGGATTATTGTCACAGTTAGTTAAAGAGAAGCCGACTCAGGACTGCGTGAGAGCTGGATGCTATGCATCAAATGTGATAATCCAGAATCCGTCCTACTGTACTTATTTGTATATCTGATTCCAACCCATCATAGATACATATATTTATGCTAGAACCCATTCTAGGTTAATTTGGATATCCATGAAATCAGATAAAATGGTCATCTTTGATATGACAGTATCCATCAAAGTTCAATGACGTGTTCATTAGTTTATGATGAGATGAGTATGATTCTCTGTCGAAGTGATGAAATGTTTTTGAGCAAAATAAAGGTTTCTTGAATATTTTTGTATTAAAAATTTTTTATATTTAGTTTAAATTCATTTTTTAAGATGCAACAATGACTTGTTGCATTATAATGCTGTGGATTTTTATATCTGTAACAATGTTGAGAGTGTGAATGACGATAAATAAAAATACAAAATACCCTTCATTTATAAGCAACATATAAAAATTGAATTAACAAAAAGACATTCCCCTTCAATTGAAATATTAACTTTAAAAAGTAAATGAATTCTGTTTTGCTCATAGTAATTTTATTTTAGATATATATGAATTTTATTCTTTTAATATTATGTTATATAAAATTGTAAATTTGTTTAATAAGATATATTAACTTTTAAGGAAAATGATAGATTGTTTAAATATGCAAATCTAATTCATTTCTATAATAGTTGTAAAAATATAAATTAAAAAAATTTAGTATAAAAATAATTATTAATATAATAAAAATTAAAATTCATTATTTTATGGATATAAGTATTATCATTATAAAAGATTTTAAGAATTTTACAAGTGAAAAATATTAAATATAAGTTTTAAAATAAAACAATATATCTGTTTTTCTTAAATAGATAAGCTTATTAATAATTTAACAAAAAAATTAAATTAAATGTTTTCTTCTAATTAAAATACTATATGATTCCAATAAAAAATATTATAATATTTTATATTAAAATGATAAGTTACATAAACTAGTAATATTTGATTAAAGTATTTATTTTTAAATATATTGAAACCACTTTTTGATAAGAACGAAACTTTTTTTACACAAGAATTTAACCAAAAGAAAATCAAATAATTTATAGATATATTAAGTCAAAAAAGTATTATTATTACATAAAATATATCGGAAATACTAGTAATTATGGTAGATTAGCATTTAAAAATTACATGTAATTTAGAAAATAGAATGAGAAATTAAAGCCTTCAGATAAAGTATATTCATGATCACATAAAAATTATGTTGAATCAGTGGTTGATTTGTATTGTACTTATTCGTGCATTATACATTTAAATATTAAATATTAAGTATTAAAATTTATAAATACTAGATGTATAAGTTATTTGATAAATTTAATTATTATAAAATATATTATATTGAGTGATTTAATATATTTAATTATTAATATAATTTTAAATTTTTATTATTATATTTATTTAATTATTTAAAAGTATTTTTTGAAAAAAAAATTGAAATATAAACAACTTTACATATTAGCGAAAAAAATAAATTATAGTTTTTAATTTATTGTTTTAAGTGATTTTTGACTTAATTCAAAAATTAAATTAATTTAAATTATATTATTATATCTAAATTAAAAGCATTAAATATTTAAAATATTAATTTAAACATTTAAGTTAGGTTATAAAAAAACTTTTAAATCTAAAACAAACACTTGTTTTTCGGACTTAACATTTAATTTTAGAATTAGTAATCTATGTTAGACCCTAGGTTTTGAGTGTTGTATCACGTGTGAGTCAATTTAAGTTATTTGCAATTTTCTAAGTGTTTTTGAATTTAGTACGGGCGCACCACTCTTGGTACGGGCGTACCACTCTTGGTACGGGCATACCAACTGTTGTATGTGAAGTGGTACGACCACACGGCTGGACGTACCAAGTGTGTATTGTTTCATTGGTTGTGGTACGGGGGTACCATTGGTTGGTACGGTCGTACGTTAACTCGCAGGAATTTAGTTTGTCAGTAAATCTGCTTCGGTACGGGCGTACCAATGGGTGGTACGACCGTACGCGAACTCGCAGGAAAATTTATTTGTCATGAAACTTAGGTTGGTACGGGTGTACCAAGTGATGGTACGGCCGTACCACAGTTCCCTCACATTTTCCAACGGTTAGTTTTGAATCCGTACGGGCGTACAAATACTGTATGGTCATACGCGTCTTAGAAATTAGGTTTTAAAGTCTGAAAAAAACGGCTAGTTTCATTAGAACTACTTTCATATCTTCTTAGCTAATGAAAATACAATCACAGAGCATCTGTTCTTGAGCTATTCTCATCAGTTACAAGTAAGTTTTAAGCTTGTTTCCTCATTTGCTCTTTGTGTATTATTGTAATCATTGTGGGGTTTGTGTGAGATTAATCCATTGGAGATTATTGTATTTGAGTTGTTTGTAAGGATTGAAATTGTAAAGGTTAGAGTGTAAACCTTGAAAACACTGGGGATTGGATTCATTGATGAATCTTTTATTGTAATTGATTAAGATTTTAGTGGAACCCTAAGTTGAGACTTAGGAGAAAGTGGACATAGGCAAAAGTTAGCCGAACGATTATAAATCGTACGTGTTGCCAGCGCTTCCTGGGATTTCAATCTACATTACCAATCAAGTCATAAGTCATTAGTCTTTAATTTGTTATCAAGTTCATTTATTCTTTTTTCGATTTCTAAATTTCTAAATTGAGTTGAGTAAATTTTATATATTCAAAATTGATTTAATTCAAATTGAGATCTATTCACCCCTAATCATTTTTTGATAACTGTTTTCTTCTTCTTTTCCTCCTTTGTTGGATGTTCTTTTATTATAATATATATATATATATATATATATATATATATATATATATATATATATATATATATATATATATTTGAATTTAGCGTTAACAGGACAAGTTTAGTATTTAAAACAAGGATGGATAATATGTGTAGAGGAATTATTCATTACAAGCCACCATATAGATAGTGTTTATCTATAAATACATGCGCAAACATACATGCCACTACCAGTTAGTATATTTCCATTGTTGCATAGAATTTATTTTTGGCTTTTGAAACCGAAATGGACCATTTTGAGGCAGCTTTTCATGGGACAATATATGCAGGGAAGCATTTATCTATGATTGGATTGGAACTCAGATGCCACTAATTTAATTAATTTGAAAGTGCGATCATAAAGATTCCATAATTTATAGCCTTTTATGTCCCTTCTTGAGGATTTGGATAATGGTTTTATTATTATTTTTATTAAAAAATTAGATAAGAATTTGAAGCTCGAGAAGAAGCATATGGACATACGAAGTCATATTAATTTCATACCCACCTCAGGAGGAAATTTGATATGGTCCGTTAAGTGAGTCCATCTTTCAGTTTCCCACTTTCAGTATTGTAATAATAAAAATGCTCATAAAAAAATAATTTGATTTAATTTTTCAAACATATTATATTGTTCGTTTTCTATATAATTTCTCTGTGTAATAAAATTAAATCTATTCAAAAGCAAAACCAATTTACATGAGTCTAAACCCATTTTAAGGCTTCTATGCTTTCATTATTTTTTCTTTAACTTTAGATATTTATACTTGGGTTTTCTATGTCTAGACTTGCAAACTTTTCACAGTGAACCGGACCAACAACTGAATTAACGATTTTAATTTATCTCTAAAAAGAGTTGATTAACCCATTGAATTTATGTCAAGAATATCAAATATTTCTATGAGCTCCTGGGAAAATCGTGATTCTGAAAATTGTATAAGAACATTTTATTTTCCATGGTCTTATTAAAGTGATTCCTTCATGTGGATGACTTATAGACCCAAAATTTATTGGATGTCATTTAAAGAGGAAGTTTATCACTTTCATTTATACATTTCATGATATTTATGAGTAAATCAGATATATATTATTCTCAAGGAAAATTAGATATATATTATTATTATTAGAAAAATTATCTTATTTATTCTTAATTTTAATCTTTTTTAAAAAACTTTTTATTATCCATCTCAAAATCTATTAATTTATTTCAACATTTTTCATTTTTCTTTCTATATATTTTTCTTTTAATTTTATTCAAATGTAACAAAATATATATTTCAGCTAAAGTTTATTTTTGATATAACATTTATTGATTTGGATTATCAATATGAGATATCACATTTTTATTCTTTATTTAAAATCTTAGTTTTGATATTAAATATGAATGAAAAAACAAAAGAAAAAGAGTTATAAAATATTATATTATTCTCTTTTGAACTCTAAAATGAAAAAGTAAAATCTATTATATGTTTTCTTTTTCAAATCTTTAAATGTTAATGCTTTTAAGTTTAAATAAAACAATGCCTTAAGTTAATGACAAATAAAATGATTTTCTTATCTCTCACCTGTCTTTCAATAAAATATATTTAATTAAGCTTCAGTTAGTTAAAAATATCACATTTAAATTATATATTTATTAAATATATATGATTTTTTTTATAATAAAATAAGATTAAAATAAATTAATTTATTCACAATAAAATTGAAAGTTAGGTTAAAGATTATGATAAAATTAAAAATTATATTAAAGTTGAACATAAAATAAATAATTATCATTAAAACATATCATTTTGATAATTTAAGTCAACAATAAAAGTATTACTTCAGAAATATAAGTTAGTTGCATAAATATCTTTGCAAATTTAAGAAAAAATTTGAAAGAAAAATGAAAATGTTAAGGTAAATTGGTAAATTTTAAAGTTAAAATAAAATTAAAAATAAATTAAAATTAAGGATAAATGTGATAATTTTCATTATTGCGAGACATGTAGAAGCTTTGCTTCTAGCTATCATAAAATGAATTTTTTTTATTTCAGAAGTTCACGAAAACATTTCATATCATATAGCAAGCATTCTGGTTTATTTGAATTTTATAAATTAAAAAATTTCCATGTTTTTATATCATCCTTCGAACCCTTGAGCACAAAAATGAAAAAAAAAAAAAAAAAAACATAAACGCTACCCATAAAATATACAAATTCTTCTCTCAGTAGTGAGTCTTATGCTAAATTTTCATTCAATTCATCCAAAAAGATAAATAAATATTGGCCAGAGGCTTATTTGATTGTTTAGCATATAATTTCAACGAGATTTTACCCATAAATTACTTTACGTGCACTTGTAACAGTGAGTCCAACTCGCTTGCTTATCAAGTGTTAAGGCAGAGGCTTCATAATGATATTTTGAAAAGTTCTAAGCCTTTAGATAAATAAAGTTAAAGTATAGGAGCCTAGAGTTGAACAATTGAAAAGTTGCAGGTCTTTGAAATGTATAAGAAACTACCAAAATGATCCACAAAATAATAATGGTAGTCCTTTACAATTGTCGTTGGTGCTAAGACGAGGTTCAGATGAAGCAAAGGGATGAGTATGCTGCTGAAAATTTCGGATAACGCTTAGCACATTATTAAGCTATCATCATTTACGGTTAAATTAAATAAAATAATTTATCGATTATTTTGATATAAAAAGATGTTTATAAATTGGAAATTTCCATTTATGAACTATAAAGTTTTATTTGGTTTAATTTTTTTAAACAAACTCATTTCATTTATAAATGAATTCTTATAATAATTTTAGTATAAAAATTTTAAAAATGTATTTAAATCTACTGTAATTGCTTAAAATTTATAAAAAAATACTACAATTTATGGAATTCATTAAAGTAAAAGGTTGAACAGATGGTCTAGTATGTTTAATGAGGCAATAAATGGGAAATAGCTAATTCAAGTTAGTTCAATTTTCCGTGAGCGAGATGATGATGATACTATCGAAATGGCCCAAGTTTGCTCCATGCATGAGGCGGAGAGGTTTGCTTATAATTGGAAAGTTATGGATGTGAACGGCGTAAGTTTGTCACAAGCCATTAAACACTATTTAGCATGAAAAATTCTTAGATTAGTAAAATTATAAATTCATCAATAATATATTGATATATATTAATTTTCATTAAACATCAAATATTTTTTATTGTTATTTATATAGTAATAATTAATAATAGTTATACATATTCAACATAAAATAAATAAATATTTGACATTTAATGAAAATTGACATGTATAACTATACTATTAATAGATCTATAATTGTATAACTATACTATTAATAGATCTATAATTCTATATGATAGATCTGAACATCCAAGAATTTCTCATGCAACATATGATCAGTAGGCAACATATGATCAGTTTTGCTGGAATCTTTTGTTACGTATTGGGTATCATAAAGCTGCTTGATAAGTACAATTGAATACTAAGATTGATTTTTCTAAATTTAGTAAATATAGTATAACCAAAGAATTGATACTTTTAACACCAAATTTTAATACCATTATATTTCTAAAAATTTGAATTCAAAACTTACCTATTAAATTAGCATGTCCATGTCATTCCGTTCAAATGCTTCACTATAAATTTTGTAGTCTATATAAAACTAGCAGAAGCTTTAGCCTTCTAATATGGCTTGATTTTACTAACGTTATGATTTGACAAAATTTGATCATGTAATTAAACACGCATGATCTCTTAATTTTTTCTGAGAGAATAGATTTGTATATGAATCAGATCAACTAATAATAAGTGCAAAGAAACTTAATATTAACTAAACACTGCATCTTAACATGTTACTTATTGATATGATTTGCTTTTTTTTTTTTTGCATTGTCTTTTAGTTTGAAGTGTAAATATAAAGTTCTCATGTATCGACAATCAGTCATCATATGGGGGATTTTTCAAAGAGGAACACATAAAAATTTCATGCAAAATTTGCTATCTTTATGATATTGCTTAGATGAGAAAAACCCAAAAGAAATCTTAGAGAATATATTCGGCTAAGTGTTGGCAAAATGCAATGGCAAGCCATCCACGAGAGTTTCTTGCAGTATTGAGCTTAGTTGAATTGGAAGGAGAAGATTTTGGCAAATTTGCCAAACACCAGTTTCTTTCTTCTACCATTTTACGACAAACGATAAAATAAGTTCACCAGATTTTGAGTTACATATAGAAAAAAAGACATTCAAGAAAACATCTCAAACATTCTTTCTGGTCATTAGCTTTTTGGTTTCTACTGTAAATTACGAAAGAAGTCATTTAATTAATATACAAAAACAATCTGTTGAAGATCAAGGCAAACATTGGAATTATTGTTGTTTTTTTTTCTGTCAAATGATAACTAAAGAAAAATATAAAAGCAAAAGAACACAAGAAATTTGTAACTATGCAATTTCTATTATTACATAATACAAAATAAACATGTTTATATGTAGGTTTACACTAAAACAAATAAATCAGAAATTTACTCAACTAAGATAATAATGTATTCATTGATCCTCTTAGAGTTCATAATCTTTTGACCTTCAAATTCTCTATCAAGATTCAAGATTTGCATCAACTTTGATTTGTCTCATATTGATACGTAATTTTCAATCAATTCCATTTCGCATTTTCACATACTTCGATTTATTTTGCATATTTTGATAATTTTAATTTGACAGAGTCATGTCAAACTCGAGTTTTGGCATCTGAAATCTATCAACCTTACACAATGTAAAGCTCAATAAAAATATTATCTTATGCTTAATGAATGATGACTCATTTTAAGTTTACGCAAGTCACGTTAGGCTCTCTACACCATTTTTCCACTTCTAGCATTTCTTCTAACATTTATTATATATTAGTTTTTTAGTTAGTTTTGAGTGATTAGTTGTAGATTTTCTCTAGCTATTCCAATCTTTATCACAATCTTTATGGCTTTGAAGCACACTCAACGACTTAAAGAATTGAAGATTAAAGCTTCAATGAAGAGGGAGAATCAAATAAGAAAAAGGGATCAAAAGCTAAATTTCTTAGATTTTATTTTTTAATCTCTCTTTTTAATATTTGGTTGTAAAATTTAAATCTTTATGTTTTGAGTGTATTTGATTAATGAATTGTAAGTATATCATATTTAAGGATTGAATACTTTTGTTTTGAACCCATTTTGATTATTATTAATGATAATATCTTATTTTAAGGGTAATTTAATGTGATTTTATATCTTGAGCACTTAGTTGCTTGTGATTAATTTTGATATTAATTGTATATTTTAGATAATTAATTATATTGAAAGATGAATTAATTATTAGAAAGCTTGATATGAACATAAGATTAACTTTCCTAGACATCAAAATTTAACTATTGTAAGGGATTAATAAAAATAAATATGATCAATGCATTTCAATTAATTAGTTATCATGGAAGTAAGTAATTAATTAATTTTAATAGGCAATATTGATTTTGAAAGGGAGCTTGTTGACACTTTCATTTATCTATGTCCACCTAATTACCTATTAATTAAGATGGATGATCATTAATTCTCATTTCAACCTAAATTAATTATTTCATCCTTAAATATTTAGTATACATTAAAGAAAATTTTCAATTTCATTTAATAATTGTTTTAACTTTAACTATTTTAGTGAATTTCTTTTTTAAAATTTCAGATTTCAAAATTGATTTTAAATATTTAAATAATAAGAATTAATTGAAACTAATAACCAAAAACACCAATCTTTATTGGATCAACAACCTTTATACTACACTTAACAACTTCTATACTTGCAAATGCGTATGTTGTAAGATAAAAGATTAGAAATTCAAAACTTATTATGAGCTAATTTTACAATCATAAAATACAGTTATCACCTTACTTAATAACTTAAGTTATGAGTTAAATTGTCATGTCTTCTGGCTGCGTAACATGCTCCCGTAGAATGATTATTAATTTTCTATCAAGAAATTAATAATCAGCCAACAAGGGATTCCAAACATTCATAAATAATGCAAAAAAATTTTTAAATGTTTATTCATTGTAACGGTCCCTGGTTAAATTAAACATTCATCATTTAATACATACCATTTTTAGTATCATAATTATACACACATTATTACAAGTTTATAATATATCAATATTCGATGTACTACCAAAATACTTTTATAAAAGCTTGCACGATTATTACTTATAAGAAGTCCACAATAGTTTTATTACCATACAGATTTTGTTGATCCTGCTGCTGCCACTAACGTTTCTCTTCCGCGGCTTTGCTTGATCCTGCGTTTATCAATTGACAAACGCTGAGTATAAAACTCAATGGTGCTCCATATAACATGTAATACATTTAATAATATAGTCCAAAAACTCATAACATAAATATCCATGGCATTTGTAGTTCATGATGCTTTGATGTCAATTTAATTTTCATGTCATTTATTTCAAGCAAAATGAACATTTATTTTGAATGTCATATCACACATGCATATATAATCCATTTAAACATGACTATCTTGAATTATGACAAATTTCCAAACATATTATTCATTTATATAAAGATAAATGTCATGTATCATAACATATTGCATGATGCCAATCTTTATGAATAATGCCTATTAATGAGAATGCATTTATGCTATGCATTCTTCCTCTTGTTCTTTAATTCATCATTTTATCCATATGCGCATTTCCCGGGCTTTCAATATATCATCGCTGTAATTCTATATATATGAGCTCATTTTTCATCTGGCTTTTCAATTTCTATTAACTCTCTTTTCATGATATCATACTCATTTAATTCATGTAGAAATTAATATCATTTTTGCCCAATAGTAGTCATGTAGCCTTTTTATAATACTTTTTCTTTCCTTTCCACCTTATTCCACCATGTCATGCCATGTTATGAATCATGTAAAATGCCATATGATTATGAAATGTATAATGCTTAATTTTAAATTATTATAATAATGTAATACTATTGTATTACCAAATCTTTGCCTCTTTGAACAATTAATGATTGAGGATTTCAAACATACTAGCACAAACCTGGTATGTCTTTTCCGTGGTTTATATCATTGGATGATTCGTGAATATTTTTAACTGATTGATCTAAAAAAAATTCATATTAATCTTTTATTAGCAATTAAATTCATCTGTTGTCATTCTTAAATTTTTCTACTTACTATTCATCGTAATAATGACTTATTTATCTAGAGTTGGTATTAAATAGTACTAATAAGAGCATATTATAACAAACTTTAATCATATGGTAGAGTCCATTAGATTGATTCTAATACAATTAAGCATAGCATTATATTTACTATAAGAAATTCTTCTTAATTCTTTCTTACACTTTAACCTAAAAATAATTAGTTAATTACATCTATTTTATTTATTTATTTATTTATTTATTATTATTATTATTATTATTATTATTATTATATTTTTTTTAATATCTAAACAAATAATTAACATTAGTGTCCTTTGTTTAAACACTATTCCTCATTGTAAACAGTAATTTACTATCCACATTCATAAATATAAAAATATTTCTCAATTAATTTAAAATTAGCAATTAATTACTAAAGCTGTTATCATTTAAACCATAATCAGTATTATATTGATATTTTAATTAAATAACAACATAACTTTATTATTATGATAACACTATTTTTTTTAATATTCTATTTTAATAATAATTTCTTATTAAAACTCAAAATCAATAAAAACCTTAACTCACTTATTAAATAACTAGCAATTATATCAATTAATTTCTGACTTTCTTATTCTTTTAATTATATATATACTTAAATGTAAGTCTAAGTCACTAATTGTATCTGTTTAGCATGTAATTACTTAGTAACGATATTATTTCTTATTTATCAAAACCAGCTTAACTTAATTTATAATATCCTATTACTTCAACATGTCCTTATTTAAATTCTTTCTAAACTCTTTATTTTGTTTATCTAAAACACATAACTATCACTTATTTCCAATTTCATATTTTAACATAAAACACGCTTTTAATTAAAATAAAAAGTTCCTTTGTTCCCTAATATATGTACATATATATATATATATATATATATATATATATATATATTGTATTAATATATTTTTATAATCTGCACTAAATTACCAAAATCTTCATTATAAATTTTATATAACTCATAGAACCTTAACTGTACCTTCTGTTTTTTTTAAAAACAAATTCACTTTATAAATATTTACATTAAACTTAAATTAAAACTCCTTAATCTTGATTTAACCCTCAATACACTTAAAGTTTTAATCGAATTACTAACACCAAACTAAAAAAAATAGCAAATCAAATTCGGCTCTTAGCTTAAGTATATCGAGCAAAAGGATTTAACTTCAAAAATATTCATATTTTCTCTTTAAACATTTCAGTTTTGGCCATAACATTAACCATTAATCTCTTTAACAGAAACCATTTAAACCTTATTATCTTCATGAAATTACCTTTCAATAATTCGGCTGCAAAGAACATAATAATACCGTACACACACCCAAACTCAACACTACCATTTTATTAATGTCCTTATATAATTCAAATCCATCAAACCATCATAAAATTAACAAAAACAAACCAAATATTTCAGAACCATTCGGCCAAAATGTATACCACTCATGGCTTGC
>CANYBF010315042.1:0-26363 GCA_948192965.1 Dalechampia spathulata
ACAAGCATAATCACAGGGAATTCCATCCCCAAGCAACAGTTCTAGGCTTACCGAGCCGCAGAACCACTAGAACAAGCATCTAGACCATCAAACCAATACAAACACACAGTTCGAAGCACAAACCTGAAGAAAGACGACTGCTAACACTCGCCCTCGATCACCACGCTAACCTGCTCTAGCCTCAGCTTCTATCTCTCACCCTATCTCGGTCTCTAGCAACCCCTCTCCGGTGAGTGTCTAGGGTTTAGGGACGTTTTTAGGGTTTAAGGAAGAAGAAACAAAGGAAAAAGGCTTGGTTTCTGCTGTTAAAAACAGCCCCAAAAGTCACGTACGCCCGTACCAATATCGGTACGCCCGTACGAACAGAAAAAGCCTAACAACCCAAGCAACGGTACGGCCGTGCCATCCATTGGTACGCCCGTACGGCAACCCAAAGCCTGACAAACACAACTCCTGCGAGTTGTGGTACGGCCGTACCACCTAATGG
Source organism: Dalechampia spathulata (assembly GCA_948192965.1). Lineage (NCBI taxonomy): Eukaryota > Viridiplantae > Streptophyta > Magnoliopsida > Malpighiales > Euphorbiaceae > Dalechampia > Dalechampia spathulata. The sequence goes on from CANYBF010315042.1 coordinate 488, forward strand.
TACGCCCGTACACCCAAACTCCTGAGCGTTCGACTGACAAACCTGATTTCCTGCGAGTTGACGTACGCCCGTACCATACATTGGTACGCCCGTACGCCAAGCAAGAACCCGAGCCTCCTAAACTCTCCTGTCTTGTACGGCCGTACGCCTCCCCGTACGCCCGTACCACTCCCCAAACTCTCCTACACCAACTCAAACGCACTCCTCGGCCACCTGCAAAACCCCAAACATCAAGCCAACATGCATGCCATCATGCACACATCAAATACGTCCTCACGACGCACATACAAGCATAGAATACACAGCACATACGCAAGCAATACATGTATACATACACGTATACATCCAGACATACATGCACAAACAACCAAAACGTCTAAGGGGTCAAACGCGGGTGTAACATGATCACACATACTAAATATAGCTACCTAAGCTTTTTCCTCTATAGCTTCAATTTGTGAGGTGTAAATCTAGCCTAGTCTTTATTTTTATCACTGCTATGATCTGCATTCATAAAAAGGAACATTGAGTATAAACTCAGTGGTACACAATAAATGAAAATAAAATAATAATAATATGAAGTGAACATCATTAAAAACATGATCAAATACCTTTTTCGTCGAATAAATAAAGATTAAGTAATAAAATGATCGCATATTATATTAACATCGATATCACCATATAAAATAACATCTAACAAGATAGAAAACAAATAAAATAATATAGTAAATTAGAATCAAATCATATAATCTCAATTATGTTTATATCGTTATTATCATTCGTTACATCCTCTAACTCTATCACAAGTTACAAGAAACTTGTAACTCGGATGGGAGATGGGTCTCAATCCTATCCCTAGATGATCATATACTATGGTGTACACATCTCTCATTGGGGAGGGACCGGATATCTCAACCTTCAACCCAATAAGGAATATCTCATCATCAAATGTCTATCTCACAGTTAACTATCTGTTACCGGTTATAAAACATAATTCTTTTTCAAAAATTCTCTTCAAATTATGCATCAAGTAAGGTGATATCATATGAAATAAATTAAATAAACAATTATTCAAATATAACACATTTTTCATATAAAAGAATCCTTAAGCAATACAAATATCAATTCTGTAATCCGTCGTAGAAAACAGATAATTAAATAATTATTTCACATAAAATCATTTTTAAAATAAATACATTTTATATTTATTGTGCACAAACCTCAAATAGATTTTTCCTCTGCTTCCTTTTCTTTTTCCTAAATTCTCCTTGTTAACTCCTTCAGCTATATTCACAGAATAGTGACAGAATTATCAAAACAAGCTTAAAAATTAATCTTTTCAATTATTGTTAAAATTACAAAGGAATCAAAATTCTCTTTTCACTTCCAAATCATTTCCAACATCATTATAAATCAAACTTCCATACTAAACATACTTAACACCTCTTTTATATTTCATTAGACTTTTCTTCTAAATTATAGAATTCTGATGAATTCTATCAGAATTCCATCTATAATTCAGATATTCCAAAATCAAATCTTCTAAATCTATAAGTCCACCTGCAGAAAACACAATTCCCTTCCTCTAAAACATCATTTCCACAACTTCAAATGAACATCCATCATAAGACACAATATATTACAGAATTCTCAACATTTATACACAATATATAATAATTTTCACATTTAACATCCAATCAGCCTAAAATGTTACTCTCTATTCATCAAATATCATACATTTTCAATCATTATAACACATTTCCATCATCGCACACATTCAATCACAATAATTGCTTCATGGATCAAAAATAACTGTATATCCCTATCTTCATTCTCATTGATTTTCTTTGAATTTTATTCACTTCTAACACCTTAAACCATTATTATTTTCCATCTTAATTCATATTAATATACATTCATTTTACGTTGAACTCAACACCTTCATACCATTCCTTCTTTGGTCGAATAGGTTATTGGTTATTCTTACCATTTCATTTAAATGCTTTCACATTTCTTATCAAAATCATTAATTCTATCACATTATCTTTCATTTTCAAGCATTTAATCAACCTAAAACATATATTCATCATCCTTCCATACTTGACCAAATCTTCCTATCCTTGTACAAGATATTTTACATCATTTTAATTCAAACCAAAGCTTAATTCATAGTAAAGACATGTTATTATACCTTATTCTACCTTAAAATCAACTTAAATCTACCTTAATCAAGAACTCCCCAAAAATCCTTAATCTCTCACTTACTTCCACCAACTTAATCCTCCACTTTCTCAAGAAAAAACTTATATCAAATGATAGAGAATCAAAAACTACAACTTTCTCTATCAATTTTCTTTTAAAAAAATCATGAAAAATGGTTTAGAAATTACCTGGAAAATGATTTTCTTCTTCCTTTCTCCTTCCCCCTTTATATTTTGACTTTCTCTCCTTGTTTTCTTGATTTTCTATTTAATTTTATCGATAAAAGTCTTTTCATAAGATAAGTTATAACTTAAATTGGTAAAAATACCACTTTAGTCCTTAAATTTTTAAGGACTTATAATTTAACCCCTAAACTTTCAATTTTACCAAATAGATCCTTCCATAACCTTTAAATATTATAATTAAGTCCCTCAACCTCCATTATTAGCAATTTAATCCCTAAAATTAGAATTTCCAAGATTACCCTAACCAATTTCATAAAATTCTAACTTTACTCTTCAACTTTTCCAAAAATACCAAATGTGTCCTATTCGATATACTTAACTATATCTTAATCCTTAACACCTCCAAATAGCTTAATAGAATCCCCAATTTACTCCAGATAAGATTCCATAGTTTAAATCGTCTAAAATAGCTTACGCGATTGAAAATCGCACATTTCCCAGGGAGGTCACCCATCCTCCCCACTTAAGCACATTTAACATTAATACTTTTAATTTGGATACAAAACTTAGTTTTTATTCTAAATGTTATTCTATTCTATTATATTTCTTGTCCCGAATACGTTATATTTAGTCTCCGCTATTGACTCGATTATATTTATGTAACTTAAGATAAGCTTAAATCTAAAGTTCTCAAAATTTGCATTTATGTCATTAGTTCATTTCTTAAGAATTTATACATACATTCTTCTAACCCCTTATTTACGAGTGTAACAACTAAATTTTATTCAAAGTTAAAAATTACTAATTTTATTTAAATATATATACTTCTCATTTTATTTCTATTTATTAGCTACTAAATTTTATTCAAAATTAAAAATTACTAATTTTATTTATATTTATTAATTATTAAATATTATTCAAAGATAAATACTATTAATTTATCATTAATTACATATTAATTATTAAATATCTTATTAAAAATCTGAATTAGTACATATAATAAAGTTATTAATTTATAATTACTGTATTAGCTAATTAATCAAAGTATATCAATTAATATATAATAAATATAGTGTAGATTTTATATTATATTATGGATTATATAATTGTTAATATATTATTTTATAAATATTATTGACTTGACCTTGTATTAGTTTATTGATATTTCTAGATAGAATCATATGATAGAATTATATTTTTTTAAAAATTAGTAACTTAGTATCCTAATAAAAATGTTGTTCATTTTTTAAAAAATTATAATAAATTCAAAAACCAATTTTTAAATAATTTAAATATTTTTATTAGTTCAAAGAATAATTTCATTACTTAAAAAATATTATTTCAATTGTATTTTTATCATAATATTGTATTAGTACCATTCATATATTTTTAATTTGTGATTGTAATTATATTTATTAATTACATTATGTTGTATAAAGTCCATTAGAATTAACACTTTATGTTTTTAATTTTTGATTTTTTATATAACTATTAATATATTGAATATAAAAACTAAAATTATTCAATTATAAATTAATAATTCTAATTTTATCATGATATCAGGTAAAAGTGACTTCAACCATAAAAATCATCTAAATCCATAGTTTAAATTTACAAAGATAGAAAAATGATAAAATAAAATGATATTATCAAATTTCATCTCGCTTTTTTACTTATAAAATATCCAATTTATGATATATTTTTAGGTTAAAATAAATACAAATTTATGACTGATGAGTACAAAAAGAAAGATAATATGGAAAAAGCAGAATGAGAACAAAAAAAGAAACATCACAAGTTTACATGTGAAAGAAACATTGAACAATGAAAATCTAAATACAAAGCGGTAAATAATACAATGGTTATGTAAAATATTAATATCATTATTATTATTATATTGATTTTTAATGCTTACAAACTTAACTTGCAAAAAATAAATACATAAGCATATATAAGCTGAAACAAGTTCCAAATTATAACTATTATGGGGTAAAAAGATTTGAGCATGAACCACACATTTTGCTGCCAAAACGGAAAGGTCAAATTACCTAAAACCTATGTACCGATAGAATTATTACAATTATTCACTTCAGACTCAGAATAAGCAAAAGAATTCTACGTAAATAACAAGTTATATAATAACTTATTTGCATTCACATCATTGGGTGTCAATTTGGACAAGGAACTAGCATCAAATAGAAATGAAATTTACACATTTAAAGCACAAGGAGAAATATAATGACTTGTCAGAATTAATACCAACAGATGGGATTTCATGATATTTTCAATTGTACTTCTATAACTTCATCAATGAGGTGTAAAATAGAATGAAGACAATGAAAAATGTGACTTTATATGAAGATAATATAAGGAGGCTAATGAAGATTCTAGAAGAAAATCCTTATGTTAAGGTATTTCAAAGACTTAATACTTATAAGTCCTATGATAACCTTAACATCTAGATCAGAAAAAGGAATTTAATAATGAATCATCAATATGAAGCTCCAACAGAAGAAGACGTGGTAGGTATATGGGTTGAAGGCAATAACCCAAATGGAGCATTAAATAGAGAAATAATTATACAGGCTCATTTTGGACAATAATACAAAGTCAAACACTTCTATGAATGTTATGATGCATTACAATATCCAATTATATTTTCAAGAGGAAAGGGTGGATGGCATTAAGATATCAAAAAGATATAAGACCTAAATAAGAATCAATAAAACACTACAAATAAGGATTGAAGTTTGCAAATGATAACAAAGGTAATAGCAGAGAATATCATTGTAAGAGAGGAATAAGGTTAATATATTATTGCTTAAAATTAAATACATAATTTGATTTATCAAAAATTTAAAACGTTCCTTACATGAAAAAATATATGTAATTAATATAAATGATCAAAAACAGGTGTAAAGGCACAAAATCCATAAAATATATCTTGTCATGAATACTATTGCTACCATTTCCAAATAAAAGAGGATGAACCACCTCTAATATTACTTTCTGGGAGACTATTGCAATAATTCATAATGGATATGTATATTAAATTAGAGATAATAAGACTTGACTTTTATAGAATGCAACAATTCGTAATACATGCTGAGTTATACTAAACCATAGTAGATAGTGTCAAAGCAATGGAGACAAGAAGGAAACAAGTGGGAAAAGGAACAATCTTGCTAGCTAATCATATTGGAGGACCTAGAGACATGCAAAGAAGATACCTAGATGCAATGGCTTTAATGTAGGCATTTGAAAAGCCTAATCTCTTTATTACAATGACATGCAATCCTGAATGGGAAGAGATAGTAAAGAATATACAACTAGGAATAAAACCATTAGAAGTTTCATATTTGATTGTTAGAGTTTTCAGAGAAAAGTTACAGGATCTCAAAGATTAATTATACAAAAGAAGATATTTGATGAGGTAGTAACACATATGCATGTCATCAAATTTCAAAAGAGAGGTCACCCACATGCACATATCTTGGTTATATTGAAGTCCAAAAGCAAAGTAACTAGCATATATCATTTTGATAAATATATTATGGTAGAGATTATAGATAAGATTAAGTATCCAATACTATACATATGTGTAACAAAAAATATGCTCCATGGTTCATGTGAACAAGAAAATCCTAAATATCTTTGCATAATTGAAGGAAGATGTAGATTCAAATATCCAAGATCATATAATAACAAGATAATGTTAGGGCATAATGGATACCCTATATATAGAAGACCTAAAAATGATCGTAAGGTAACAAATTATTCATATTGTTAAAATTATGTTACATATATTTAATAAAATGAAAATAATGGTATTCTTATCATATTGCACGTGAAAAAGGGAAATAAGATATTTGATAATAAATAGATTGTGCCTTACAATTTGTATTTGCTTATAAGATATGATTGTCATATCAATGTAAAGGTAATAGATTTTTCTAATGCAATAATGTATTATAATATGGTAAAAAATTTTGTATAAATGAGGTATAAAAAATAAAAGAAATAATTCACTAATCCTATATGCTAAATTATAATAGGTTTACTTTAGATTAACAGCAGTGCAATACTTATACAAGTATATCTACAAATGGCATGATAGAATAACATTCTAGGTTAAAGATGGAAAGAATCAAATAGATGAGATATAACGTTATTAGGATGTAAGATGGGTATCACCATAAGAAGCTCTGTGGAGGATATATTAATTTGAAATGAATGATATTTATCCTACTATTGTGAACCTATAACTCCATTTACCGAACAAGCATATAGTGATATTTTGGCATAACCAAAACTTTCAAAACATACTTCAATGGAATCAAATGAAAAAAATGATGTTGATTGAATACTTTGTTACATGTTCAAAAAGTGAAGAAGCAAGCATATTATTATACAAGGAATTTCCAAAGCATTATGTTTGGAATGCAAAAAATTGAGAGTGGACAAATATAAAAACTAAAAATATAATTGGACGAGTAAATACAACCAACTCTATAAAAGGAGAAAAATATTATTTAAGGATACTTTTTATTAGACCTTAGGTTTTGATTGTTGAGTCACGTGTGAGTCAATTTAAGTTATTTACAATTTTTTAAGTGTTTTTTAATATGGTACGGGCATACCAACTATCGTTTGTGTGTGGTATGGCCATACGGTTGGTCGTACCTAGTAGGTATTGTTCCATTGAGTTTTGTATGGGCGTACCATTGGTTGGTACAGCTGTACACGAGCTCGCAGGAATTTGGTTTGTCACCTGCTTTGATATGGGCGTACCATTGGTTGGTACGGCCATACGCGAGCTCGCAGGAAAATTGTTTGTCAGGAAACTTGGGTTTGTACGGGCGTACCAATTGGTGGTACGGCCGCACCACAGTTCCCTCCCATTTTCTAACGGATAGTTTTGAATCCGTACGGGCATATAAATACAGTACGACCGTACACGACTTATAAAATTAGGTTTTAAGTTTGAGAAACGACTAGTTTTCTGCAGATAACTTTCATACTTTCATTTCTAATGAAAATACACTTGCAGAGCATTCATTTTTGAGCTACATTCATCTATCACAAGTAAGTTCAAGCTTGTTTCTTCAATTGTCTTATTGTTTGTAATCCTACTACCTAGAGACTAGGTTTTATCTTTGTGGGATTGGTGTGAGCTTAATCCATTAGGGATTAACTTATATTTTGAGTTTATTGTGAGATTCATATTGTAAAGGTTAGAGTGTAAGCCTTGAAAACACTGGGGTATTGGATTCATTTAGGAATCCTTTTGTAAATTGATTGTGATTCTAGTGTAACCCTAAGTTGAGACTTAGGAGAAAGTGGACGTAGGCAAGAGTTGGCCGAACCACTATAAATCGCACGTGTTGCCAGCAGTTCTAGGAATTTCACTTTTAAATAATGTCAAGATTCCAAAGTCATTTGATGACTTACTTACAGTAGATGATATCCAATGTTCGATATTTAAGGAAGTTGCTATAATGAGCGGGTTGCTTGAATTAGATAAGAGCATAGAAGAATGCATTAATGAGGCAACAATATTTAAGATGCCATTAAAGTTAATAAGATTATTCATAATATTATTAGTGTATTGTGAGCCCACAAATGTCAAAAAACTATGGGAAGATAATTTCCAATGGATGGTTCAAGATTATGTTAAAATGTACGAGAACTCAATAAAAATACAAATAGCTTGCACTTTGAGTGATATCAAAAAGCACCTGATAAGCATAGGTAAAGATGTAAAAAGTTATGATATACCTATAAAAAAAAGTCACCAGCTTAGCCAAATGAAGATAAATAATAGAGAGATTTTAAAGGAGATAACAATGCAAATGTCGTAAGAAGATATTGATGTAGTGTTAAAGCTTAATTTGAAACAAAAATATGCATATACGGTGATAATAAATAGACTAAACTCAAAACGTACTAGAATATTTTTTATGGATGGACCAGGAGGTATAAGGAAGACTTTCTTATATCGAGCATTATTAGCTAATCTAAGATCAAAAGGAAATATAGCTCTAGTAATAGTAATTTTAGGTGTAGCAGCATCAATAGTGCCAGGAGAAAGGACAACATACTCTAGATTCAACATTCCACTCAATCCAACAGAAATAATATTATATGGTATATCAAAGCAAAATGGAAAACAATGTTGTTACACAAAGCCAATATAATCATATGAAATGAAGCACCAATGGCCAAGAAATATGCAGTAGAGATAATTGATAGAATATTTAGAGATATAATGAACAATAATGATCTATTTGGTGGAAAAGTGATGGTATTTGGAGGTGACTTTAGACTGGTATTGCCAGTGGTCCCAAAAAGTATAAGGTAAGAAACAGTTAATGCAAGTCTAGTAATATCATATCTTTAGAATAAAATGAAAGTGCTCAAATTGATAAATAACACGCAAGCTAGATCAGACATAACTTTTAGTGATTTCTTACAAATAATGAGGGATAGGGAAGAGTGTGCAACATATTATGGAAACATAATCATACTAGATGAAATGATGGTACAAGATTATGGAAAAGATTCAAATGAGAAGGCATTGATACAAAATGTATTTTCTGATTTTATTAAGAACTTGATATTATTAAAATACATGACAAACTGTGCAATATTGGCAACGAAGAACGAATATATGGATAAATTGAATCAGATGATGATAGATATGTTCCCGGGAGAGACTCAAATGTACCTTAGCTATGATTATACAGTTGATGACGTCAACACCAATTATCAAGAAGAATTTCTAAATAGCTTGCAATCGAATGGAATCCTACCATATGGACTATAGTTGAAAGTTAATTGCCCAATAATACTTTTAAGGAATTTGGATGCATCGAATGAATTGTATAATAGAACTCGAATGGTATGCAGAAGATTTAAAAAAAATATCATACATACTGAAATAACAATTGGGCAACATTCTAATAGACAAGTGTCACTACCAAGAATACCACTAAATGCACCAGAAAAGTGAAGGATATCTGTTCTAATTCAAAAGGAAACAATTTCCAATGTGATTATGTTTTGCAATGATTATAAACAAGGCACATGGATAAACAATACAAAATATAGAAGTATATTTGCCAGAAGATATTTTTTCATATGAACAGTTATATATTGTATTATCAAGATGGATTTTAAGCTCAACAACAAAGGTGTTAGTTAAGAAGGATGATTTAAAAACGAAGGAACCAACATACATAAAAAATGTAGTCTACAAAAAGGTCTTGCAATCAAATAGATAAATAAACATTTACTCTCATTTTTTTTGTAAATGAATGAATGAAAACATTATATAAATAATATTTTAAATAAGTACATAATGCTTAAATGTCAAATATTAATTTAACATTATAGAAAATATTAACATGGTAAAAAATTTGAAAAAATAAAATACAAAATTATTAAAATGACGGGCAGAAAAATCATGCTAATGTGCAATGTACATTATGAAACTCTAATTATATAAAAAAGAAAATGAAAATTTAATATATAAGAAAATAAAATAATATATCATTGAAATATATAAAGATTTTTTTCTAAATATTATTATAAAAAGTTGGATATTATTATGGTTGTTATTATTATTATTAGAGAAAAAATAGGTGGTAAATGAAAGAAAAATGTATGAAATATAGAATAAAATTAAATAACTAAGTAAAGAATTTACAGAAAAAAATAGTTTAACTTGTTCCTTATTTTCATAAAAACAATTAGATCGTAGAATTGAAATACAAAAATCATAAAAATAATTACATTTTAAAACATATGTAAACACATAAATAAAACATAAAAATAAAATGTAAAAATTCAATATTTTCGTAATTAACCATTGAATTATGGGAGAATTAGCCAAATATCATGTTTAAATAGATTGAAATTAAATTTTATCATATTTAAATTTTGTCTTAAAATTTATCAATTTTAGTCAAATAAATTTTAATAATTTTAAATTTACCCTTCTTCCTCTTTTTTAGTCTTTCATGTTATTCTTTTATTTTCTTCCTTTACTTCCTTTTTTTTTTTTTATGTTTTCTTCTGCTTTTTTCATCAACTATTTTCTATTCTTTGCTAGTTAGATACAAATATTAAGACCAGCTCTAACCTATGGATGGAATAGAAGTCTTGGTATTAGATTAAAGAAAAGAAGAATAATCTGACGTAATTTTTTAATGAACAAGTATCTTAGCCTTTGATATTGATTTCACAATCATGCTCTCTATATCATAAGTCTTCCCTATGCCATCTCTTATAGTTGTATTTGGAAAGAAAGATAGATGTTCAAGCTTTGTCTGTGAAAGAAAAAAAAAGAAAGAAAGACGAACAAGAAAAAGAGAGGAAATATAAAATAGAAAAATTAAAAAAATAAATATTTTTTAAAATATAAAAAAATAAATTTGTAATTAAACAATTTTTAATAATAAAATTTTAAATATAAAGATAAACCGGTTAAAGGAGGTCTTTTATAACTTCTCTTGAATTTTCCATGCTTCAATGGGCTAACGAAATCACGATCAGGCCCAGGAGAAAAGTCTCTATCTAATCCAATTACCAAAAATTTTATGGATAGGAATTTCTTCTTCCTCTTCGTCCTACAACCAAGATTCAGGAGGGAACATAACACTGCCATTACAGTGCTAGAGCTTCTACTCAAAAGCCAATGGCTGGGCTCACCAGCACAGCATCTACCTTCCCATTTAATCCTCTTCTTACCCCTATTACAGCTACTAAAACCACGCCATTTATTCTCCCTTCATCTTCCGACTCCAAACTATTTGGATTCCCTTTTCATTTCTCCAAACTCAATTCCAATCTCTTGTCTCTCTCTCGCCCCTGCCCGACTTCCTTAGTCATCGCCGCTCGTTTTGGCGGTGGTTACCGCTCTTCCGGCCGGTCTAGGAACAGCGATTCTGATGATGAGCAGGCTCTTGATTTGTCTACCATTAGGTTAATCAATTAGTTACCTGTTTTTAAATAGTTTGTTTCTTTGTTCATTTACGTCTATTTACGAGGTTTACTGAATTTGAATTTTGTGCATGTGTTTTAGGTCATCTACTGTAAGGCTTATCGATGAGCAGCAAACTATGGTATTGACTTTCTAAAGAATTTTGTTTTATTTATTTCTTTACCGTTGATTTTTTTCCTTTAAAAAATGGCGAAGTTTGATTTTTTTTTTTTTTTGTGGGAATTTGTGAAGGTAGGAGTGGTACCCAAAAGTGAGGCAATTCAAATGGCTGAAGATGCTGAACTTGATTTGGTACCTTTATATATACTCTCTTTTTTTTTCATTCTTAAACTTGAGCTCATCAGAATGATTATTTTAGTCTATTGCTATTGGTAATGATGCGTTGTCGATGTTTAAATTAAAAATTGGTTTTCCCATGCTAGCAAATAGTAATACCTCCTTTTGGACTGAGGAAATGCTAATGCCGAAATTCAAATATTTCCTGCATATGTAAGACTATTTGGTTGAAAAAGAAGTTCATCAATCCATGAAATTTTGTACCGTTGGGTGAATTTTCTAAATTCTCCCGTTTCCGGTGAATGTTTCAAATTTATATATGTTGTTTTTCCATCCAAACAATAAAATATAGAATTCATTGGCATTCAAAGACCTGGAAATTTAAATTCCATGCATTTTGTGAGTTACATAAAATTCACATTCCCTTAGTCTAAACAAGGCCCAACTGTATTTGTCGCAGCACATGTTTGTTTACATTTCTAACCTTTTGGATACATTGCCATTTTGTCCTTTTTTCTTTTTGACAGGTGATATTATCCCCGGATGCTGATCCACCAGTTGTCAGGATAATGGATTACAAGTATGATAATTGTTGCACGTTTATTTTGGATGTTGTTAATGCACAGAACCAAATGTGCAAACTTTTCTTTTGTGAAAAAGGTTTTTCCCATGGTTAAATCTGGGTGCTTGAATTACCCATATTGTATAGCTAGATTATTATCTGTAGTTGATCATTCACTAAAAAGTTTGTGCTTTATCATTTGCACTTCTTCTCTAATTGTCTAAAATTTTGGATATGCTAAACATTTTTTCGAGCAAACTTCATTTTCCTTTTTTGCTCAGGCATTTATCACATGCTTGCTTTGCGTATCTTAATATTTATATGAAATGAAGCTGGACTAGATAGCGAATCATACATATTTATTTGTAAAGCTTTTGATTCGTGAACTTGCTTTCGTCTTAGTTAAGTGCTTTTATAAACCAAAAGTAATGTCTGAGAACAAAGAAGCGATAAATGTTGCATGCTCCAGGAGGTGGATGACCCATTAATTGCAAGATGGTTGTTCAAATCAATTTCCTATTTAGTTCCTTACTAGATTATTATATTATCTGATGTTGGACCTCTTGAACTTCTCATGGCATTTGCAAATACTTGCATTACTTGTTCCTCAGCAAGTATAGATATGAATTGCAAAAGAAGAAGAAAGGACAGCAGAAGAAAAGTGCTGGTGAGTGTTTAATTTTTTTGTAGAGCTTTCTGATATGTGTAAAGTTCTTTTACAACTGAAAATTGTTAACATTTGCTGTTGAATGTCAGCAAGTCGCATGGATCTGAAGGAGCTTAAGATGGGGTAAGTCGCAGTTTTATGATGCCAACTTGTGTGTTATTGCCATTTTTATCTTTCTTAAGATTCCATCTTTTAATAATCTCATGAATTGCAAAATGTGATGTCTGTTTCTCTGATAATCTTTTCAAGTATATATTTTCATGTTTACTGACATGCTGTTAAATACCTATCTGAAAATTGATGTACGAACATAGCAAAAATCTGGAACTTTATGATAACATAGAAAGCTGATAACCTTCTATATTACCAAGTTAGTTGACGCACTCTAATTACTTTGTTTCTCAAGTAATTTATCTATGTGGTAATAAGAAAGATGTAAAGTGGCAGTTATAAAACATTTGTTATTACTTCTCAAAACCATACTCACAGTCATCACCAAGGTCATAAGTAAGCTCATTCTTGAAAAATCTCATGAAGGTCAATGACCTCCAATGGTCTCGATTCTTGCTGCAAATCCTAGGTTACTTGCTCAGTCTAGTATTGCTCTTTTAATCTCTAATAGTATTGGTAGTGCTTTCTTAATCTCTGTGAATGATGGTGGTGCTTTCTCATTCTCAATAAATATTAGCATCTCTCTCCCACTCTCCTTATACATTCCTTCCTCTAACATTGATTCTTAGTGATAAAGCAATTGAATGGCATTTTGTGAAAGCTTTTTTACTTTTGTATTGGTGGCTTGGGTTCATGCTGTTGGTTTAGTTGCATTCTATTGAAAAAAATTCATGAATTCAAAGTTAGATTGCTTGATCTTTGGTTCTTCATGCAAATGTTTAGGGTATTGGATACCACTTGGTCATAAGACTGGTGCTATTTTCTTAGCATCTCTCCGTAAATATACCTCCCTCTTTCTCCTTTTTTCCCTCCCATTTCCTTCTCTCTGATTCCTGGATATAAGGCAAATAAATAGTATCTTGTAAATGTTCTTGACTTTTGCCTTGGTGGTTTGTGCTTGTGTTGCTGGGTGGTTGGTTTACAGGTCATGTGCATGTTTCTCATTTCATGATTATTTTGTTTAAAGTTATGTTGGAAAGACATTTGTTTGGTTTCTACTGTGATATTTCTGTTCTTAATTGAAGTACAAATGCTTGTTTATTTTTTGTCAACAGCTATAACATCGACCAGCATGATTATGATGTGCGCTTGAGAGCTGCTCGGAAGTTTTTGAAAGATGGTGACAAGGTTGCAAGATTTCATTCAAGTGGTGTCGCTGCATACTTAACTCCATAAAAAGGATTTACTGTTTCTGACTGAGATATTATTTTTATCTTCCAGGTTAAGGTCATAGTGAACTTGAAAGGTCGTGAAAATGAATTCAGAAATATTGCTATTGAACTAATCAGACGTTTCCAGAATGATATTGGGGAGGTACAACTCATGGCTCATAACTTGCACAAAGTTTGTATATGATCCAAATGTTGTGTTGAGAAATAAAGAATGGCATGCATAATAGTTAAGAATGTGATATGTCATCGTACTTGTGAGATCCGACCAAAGATAATGAAAGAAAACACAAGAAACTGCCTTTTTCTTTGCTGTAATAGACCGAGCTGGGTCTACCCTCTTCCGCCTAATCTAAGTCAAGCAGAAACGAGTCATCCTAATGGGTTTGGGACAATGGACCATAACTTTCAAATATAGTAAACTGCTGTAGTAGTGCACCAGATCATTTCTTTGCGTATCAATGTTAATTCCACTCATTATCAATTATGTCATTCTCATTTGCTTGTGAACTTCTCCTTGTCATCTCATTTGTCTATCCTTGGATCTAATTTTCATGATTTGTTTGGATCGATAAGTTCTTTAAAGCATTCATTTTCTAAGTTGTATCCAATGCTGCGATTTGTAGCTTGCAACAGAAGAGAGCAAAAACTTCAGGGATAGGAACATATTCATTACTTTGATACCCAATAAAGCCATTATACAGAAATCACAGGAGCCACCAAAGAAAAAAGACAAGTCAGATGTAAAGGAAGTGTCAGCCGGTGTATGACTGCGGTTGGAAGTTAGCAGGCATCTGGTAAATCGACTTGGGATTTGAGTGTATGTGTATAGTAAGTGTAATACAAATACAACATCCCAGTTTTACATCGGAAGTTCCTTATTGTAGTCTTAAAAATCGTGAGATAAGCTAGGATTTTCGATTTTGTTTTTGTGTTTTAAAGTATTTTCTGATGTTTCAAGTCTGAAGCAATTTCGAGAGATGTGGTTACGTTATAAAATGCTGTGGTGAGCTATAGATATGAAATTGCGGAAGAACGTGGTCGATTATTTGTGGGTGTGACTTGGTTACGTGGGAAAAGTGACTATGATATTAAGGGCCATTGCTTACGGTGGCTGTCATCATGGTGTTGAGGTGAATGATAGAAGGAAGATTGGAAGGAGTTGCCTGTATTTTGCTGCTTGGGCCTGGATACTCCAATCATTGACATAACGAAAATCTCTGCCTGGTTATGTTACCCTTGGAATCAAACTGACAGAAATGGAGACTTTGATGCTTCGTTCCTCTTATAAAAGAAAATGGATGACTAAATCCCTCATTTGAGTTGTGTACATAATTAGAGACTAGAGATGTAGATTTTGAATGATTTGGAAGGTAGAACCAAATATGGAACACTCTTATCAAGAGACCTAATTAACAACTTGCTGGAAAGTAAGCCAGTGAACTGTTTTCTAAGTTGTATGAAGAGAGCTACTAAATAATCAGCATCCTGGAACATGGAAGGCAGAAATGGAGTTGATGATTTGATGAAAGATAGTTAAACTAGAGTTATGAGAATGGGTTGGGGTTTATATATTTTTATCGGTACGATTAATCGCACGGAATGAAATATAATCTATTTATTTAAATGAGATATGTGGGTGATGTGTTTCATATAAAAAGGATTAACTATTTATCAAAAAGATCAAATCGTCTTCAATATGCTTGAAAATCATCTAGAATAATGTGTTATAAAGCAATTGGAATAACAGGGTTAAATGGATTAGTAAATCAAACTTGTTACATAATATGCTTCATCAACTATAATTGATTAGTTTTATGTATTAGATGAATTGTATTGTCTTGCTGTGATCTGTTCTGACACCTTCAGTCAAAACGAAATTTTGGTCCATCCCAAAATATCAAGGGAATTGCGAATCTATAACAAGCTTTAGCTGCTGAATATTTGATTGTCAGATAAATAATAAAAAAGTGGCAGTTTGGTATGATTTGCATGACATCTAATCTTGTGTTCTTATCATTAGTTTTGGGTTTTTAAATAATGGAACAGATTTTTCATAGTAATGTATTGAAGTAGGAGTAGGAGGTGATGCTCTGTCTGGATAGAGAGGCCTCAACTTACCCAACTAACAAATTGAAGTTTGCCTTGGATGCTAAGTTCTTCGGTCTCAAGCATTCTCACTTCTCACATGTTTTTCTTTCCTCTTTTTTTTTTTTCCCCATCATCAGTTAACTGACATTTCAAGTTTTCCAGATGATGGATTTTAAACCTCTGCTTTGTATTCTGGCAGATACTGTGGGACCCAGTTCCTTTCATTTCTCAAATTTGTATATACTTTCAGATGCAGAAGTTTCTTTTATCTGTTTTTCCCATAGTATTTGAAAATATATAAATTAATTATACCTGTTTTCAAATTCATTTTTTAAATTAAAAAGAATGCGTTTTGCACAAGCAAAATTGACGTATTATTTTTTAAAAAAAGATTTAAATATATATAATTTGTGAAGAGATATTCCAGTAATAAAGACTCCAGAATATATCATAAAATATTATATTTAAATTTCATA
Organism: Dalechampia spathulata; assembly: GCA_948192965.1. Lineage (NCBI taxonomy): Eukaryota > Viridiplantae > Streptophyta > Magnoliopsida > Malpighiales > Euphorbiaceae > Dalechampia > Dalechampia spathulata. The sequence goes on from CANYBF010315042.1 coordinate 17,291, forward strand.
TAATACAAACACAAATAAAGCTTATGGTTAAAGGAATGCAATTTTCATTGAAGTATTGATGCATCAAAATCCAAAGTTTCATATTCATGAATTTGTTTAAATTAGATATAATTTTTAAAAATATATAATATAATTTATGTAATTTATTTGAATTAGACACTACCTAGGAGCGGTCATTAGGAGTTGTAATCACTTGATTAATTATCGAAGAACTCAATTCAAGTTTTGCAAGTGGAACGACTTTCATTAAGACAGTTTATTGCTTTCTTGTATAAATCTTTGCAACAATTAAATTAGTTCTAATACTTGTAAAACTGCTGAATATCAACTCGATCTTCCTTTACGTATGTGAATTAGGCCGAAAAGGCTTTTGCTGCATAACACTAACAAACAGAAAAACCAAATCATCTGTAATACTTCAAATCAAAGAGAGACCAGTGCATATTTTGCTTCATATATCCACTATATAAAATCAGAAAGATTTTCATTAAAAGAAAGGGAGAGGGAAGTGCAACGATAGAGATGGGTAATGGTGAATAGCATTTGCTTTCATCAACCTAAGTGGTATACTACTTCAAGTTATATAGTTGCCATTTTGGAGCACCAATAATACTTTTCTACGTAGGGAAAATCAAGTTAAAAACACATTCAAGGGAATTTCGGGTGTCTACAACAATTGCCAAGAGACCAATATTAAATGAATCTAATTAGTTTATTTTGTTAATTACTTATTCCTTAAGAAAGGGAAGATTATTTTTTCAACAATAAATATGATGTATTTATTGGGATCAAATACATGTATTATACATCCATTAAATTAATGAAATTGTATTATTTTAAGATCTAAATAATTTTAATTTGTGGCACATAATTTTTATATTATTGTTGACGAGTTCCTTTTGAAATTGTTTGTGCTGTGATTATATAAAAAAAAAATTAAAAAATATTTTTTAACTTCTAATTAGATTATTATTGATATCATATTTACTTGATTTCAAAAAATTAAACTCAAAAAAATAAAGGAAGTACTTCATATTGATAATTACAAAATTGAAATTTGCAACCCAATTGTAATCTCAAAATTAATTTTATCAGTTTTTCAACTGCTGGATTCTTTTCAATTGATTTAGTCACTTGATATATTCAAAGTAAATTAATATAATATTAAAAAAAATTTTAATTAACTTTCAATTATAAAAATAACTTTTATTTTTTAAATTCAACTTTTTAGGAATAACATCATAGATTTCTTGAACTCATAAGCATCAAGATAGATTTAGAATGCTTGAAATTAATAATATTATTATTTTATAGAGAAAAGATTATAAAAGGTTGGTCTGGTTGATAATCAAGTTTGTTGGTGCTCAATTAACGATTAGGTTCAAATCCTAAGACTCGAAAACTAGCAATCTTTAATCGCTAAAATAAAATTATATTTCATTGGCTTCTCCTATATTATCCAAATGTCCACCACCATCTTCACCATAGTTTTATTAAAATTTATCTTAACGGACATAACTATTTTTTATATTATAATAAATTTCATAAGATAAATTCTAATTTCAGTACAATAGGAGTAACATGGAGACACTTGTAATTCAGAAAAAATAAACAAAAAAGATTTGTTGGCAAACAAAAAAAAAAAAAACAGATAAAAGAAGAAGCCAAACAAAGTAGAAATGTATACTTAAGGTTAGTTGAAAAAATAGAAGGAAGCTTAGCTTTAGGGCAATGGCGACTCTGCAACTAACTGCCCACACCACCATCTTCCTTCCTTAGGTGACAGATTTCCCACCTTCCATTAAATAAAAAACACCTCTCTTCACCTTCTATCACTAAACCTTTCTTTCGTTTGCGATGGAAGCTAGTGCTGGACTTGTTGCCGGTTCCCATAACCGGAACGAGCTCGTTGTTATTCATGGACATGAAGAGGTATACCAAACAAATACACCCATTTCTCTTTATTAAGCATCGCTTTTAACAAGAGCTCGAACTCGTAAGGTGATAGAATTTACATGTTTGGACTGTTGTTTATTTTCGTTTGGTTTGGTTATTGTGCAGCCTAAGCCATTGAAGAACTTAGATGGTCAAGTATGTGAGATATGCGGAGATGAAATCGGGCTAACGGTGGACGGAGATTTATTTGTAGCATGCAATGAATGCGGATTTCCAGTTTGCAGGCCTTGTTATGAGTATGAGAGAAGAGAAGGGACTCAAGTTTGTCCTCAGTGCAAAACCAGATACAAGCGTCTTAAGGGTACCAACTATAACTGTTACAGTTCCTATATATATATATTTTTTGAGCTTTGAGAATGGAATTGTTTGCACGTTCATAGTGATCGTTTCTATCTCAAATTTACATTGGTTGGCTTGTCTGATTTGATGTACAAATACTACCAGATAGTTAAAAATATATACACATATACATATTATATATATTGATATATATACATATATATTTGCGATCTAATTTCTTTTTAAATTACTTTGGAATGAATTTGCATGTGTAGGGAGTCCGAGGGTGGCAGGAGATGATGACGAGGAGGATATAGATGATATTGAACATGAATTTAACATTGAAGATGAGCAAGAAAAGAATAAGCATCTTACTGAGGCAATGCTTCATGGGAAGATGACTTATGGAAGAGGTCGTGATGATGAAGAAATAAATACTCAAATCCCACCAGTTATCGCTGGAGGCAGATCCAGACCCGTAAGCTTTTCTTAATCTTAAACTAATAATCTCTACTCGAGTCATCCGTTTTAGAAAAAGTTAATTGATGGTTGAAAATTACCCTTAGAAAATCAAGAACGTTACGGTTTTATCGTTAACATGGACATAGGTGAGTGGAGAGTTTCCTATCGGAGATCAGATGATGGCTTCTTCACTTCATAAAAGAGTGCACCCATATCCAGTTTCTGAACCTGGTAAATATCAGAAACCTATCTTATTTGACGGTTTATCTTGTTGAGTTCGGAATGGTAAAACTTATGCATGAAAATTGACAGGAAGTGCAAGATGGGATGACAAGAAAGAAGGAGGATGGAAAGAAAGGATGGATGACTGGAAACTCCAGCAGGGCAATCTGGGACCCGAAGATGATGATCCTGATGCAGCCACGTGAGCTTCTCCCTCATCCTTTCATCATTCTTTGTGCTCTCGTTCTTTACATATAAGTTAGTTTTCAAGGATTTCTATAACTAGTAATATACTCCCTCGTCACGAATAAATAATCCCATTTGATTTTATTAATAAATATAAAGTATTTTTTTAATAATAAACTGTTTAATACAACGCAAGGTAATAAATAATATATATATTTTATGTATTAAAATTTAATTGAGTTTTTCTAATTAAAAATAAAAGATATAAAAAATAAAGTTTTTATTGTTTTATTTCTGTTGTATTTTGATAGCTGTATTTTATTAGAAAAAATTGAATTTTAAATGCAAGAAAATAACATCAACAATTACTGGCTATGGCTATGGCTATGTTTGAGACAAGAATATTCTCATTTTATTTTTATTTTATGTTGATTAAGAAATTTAATAAATGTACTACATTTTGTTTACTTTTCACAATTTTCTAGAGTTTTTGAATTACAACAAGCGGGCATTACAGTAGCTATTCAAAGTTATATTTCATAATTAGTTATTAATTATCATTGGCAAAGAAAATGAGTGTTGTTTTTATTTTTTTAATACGGAGAGTATAATAATTTGAAAATCCAGTAATTGTATTAGTTTGATCATAGGGATGTAAATATGCATGTACTAATTACGACAACTTCTTTGGATCACATATAATAATGGTGTTGCAGGCTAGATGAGACAAGGCAGCCGCTGTCAAGAAAAGTACCAATTGCATCGAGCAAGATAAACCCGTATAGAATGATAATAGTCGCTCGCCTTGTGATATTGGCACTCTTTCTTCGCTATAGACTTATGAACCCTGTCCATGATGCTATTGGCCTCTGGCTAACTTCTGTGGCCTGTGAAATTTGGTTTGCGATTTCCTGGATTCTTGATCAGTTCCCCAAGTGGCTCCCAATTGACCGTGAAACCTATCTTGATCGCCTTTCGCTGAGGTACGCCCTCGCTAATGATCGTGATGGGACTGGAACTCCTAATACAGCATTTTTGCGATGCTCTTGATAAATACTGAAAGTCAAAGTTGTTTTGAAGGTATGAGCGGGAAGGTGAGCCCAACATGCTGGCGCCAGTGGATTTCTTTGTCAGTACAGTGGATCCAATGAAGGAACCTCCAATTGTGACTGCAAATACACTCCTTTCCATCTTAGCTGTGGATTACCCAGTGGAGAAGATTTCATGCTACCTCTCTGATGATGGTGCTTCCATGTGCTCCTTCGAAGCCATGTCTGAAACTGCCGAATTTGCTCGAAAATGGGTTCCGTTCTGCAAGAAGTTTAACATTGAGCCTCGAGCGCCCGAGATGTACTTTACTTTAAAGGTGGATTATCTCAAGGACAAAGTGCAGCCCACATTTGTCAAAGAACGCAGAGCTATGAAGGTTTGTGATATAAATTGTCATGGTTCTGAGCTGGTTTTGGTTCTTGTTCCGGCAACGGTCCAGTCGATTTGTGACTGGGAGAAAACTGTCCCTGGTAGGCATTGATTAATTTATGTGTATATGAATGATATTGTTTTCTGTTGACAGAGAGAATATGAAGAATTCAAGGTCAGGATCAATGCTATCGTAGCGAAAGCGCAGAAGGTTCCTCCAGAGGGTTGGATCATGCAGGATGGAACTCCATGGCCTGGAAACAATACCAAAGATCACCCTGGAATGATTCAAGTGTTCCTTGGTCACAGTGGTGGCCATGATGTTGAAGGAAATGAGCTCCCTCGCCTTGTTTATGTCTCTCGTGAGAAAAGGCCTGGATTCGCACATCACAAGAAAGCCGGTGCCATGAATGCTTTGGTAATCTGTCCATAAAATTTCATATGCTTCACCTTGGCAAGTCCTAATAAACTAATATATTTTATTATTCGGCAATTTTCAGATTCGTGTCTCAGCAGTACTTACCAATGCTCCTTTCATGCTGAACTTGGATTGTGATCACTATGTAAACAACAGCAAGGCCGTTCGAGAAGCAATGTGTTTCTTGATGGATCCTCAGATTGGAAAGAAAGTTTGTTATGTACAGTTTCCTCAAAGATTCGATGGTATTGATAGGCATGATAGATATGCAAACAGAAATACCGTCTTCTTCGATGTGAGTCCTGCCTTTCTACCTAACAAATATTCATTTATCCCATAAACATATGTTAAAGAGGAAATTTAACCATATTTTCTTCTGCAGATTAACATGAAAGGCCTAGATGGGATTCAGGGTCCGGTATATGTGGGAACTGGATGTGTTTTTAGAAGGCAAGCATTGTATGGATATTTACCTCCAAAGGGCCCCAAGCGCCCGAAGATGGTAATGTGCGATTGCTGCCCCTGTTTTGGACGCCGCAAGAAGAAGCTTGCTAAGCAAGGTGCAAATGGGGAAGTTGCTAACCTTCAAGGTTTGTCAAAATCCATAGCTCACTCTTGTACTAATTGTTTGCCTGCTTATTGAGTCATTTCTTGTTTTGCAGGAGATGATGACAAGGAGCTGTTAATGTCCCAGATGAATTTCGAGAAGAAATTCGGACAGTCCGCAATTTTCGTCACTTCAACTTTAATGGAAGAAGGAGGTGTTCCTCCTTCGTCAAGTCCTGCAGCTCTGCTTAAAGAAGCTATCCATGTGATCAGTTGCGGCTACGAGGACAAAACCGAATGGGGACTTGAGGTAATAACATGAAAACCCATGATTTTCTAGTTTTCTTTTCTTTTCTTTTTTTACAAGGGAAAACACCTGAAATGCCTGTGCAGCTTGGCTGGATTTATGGTTCGATCACAGAGGATATCCTTACAGGATTCAAGATGCATTGTCGTGGTTGGAGGTCCATCTACTGCATGCCAAAAAGGCCTGCATTTAAGGGTTCAGCTCCCATCAATCTGTCAGATCGGCTTAACCAAGTGCTTAGGTGGGCTCTTGGTTCCGTGGAAATCTTCTTTAGTCGTCACAGCCCTTGCTGGTATGGTTACAAAGAAGGAAAGCTCAAGTGGCTTGAGAGATTTGCTTACGTCAACACTACTGTCTATCCTTTTACCTCCATACCACTTCTCGCCTATTGCACCCTTCCTGCTATCTGCTTGCTGACCGACAACTTCATCATGCCAGAGGTAAATACATAATTAATCTTCCTTTTCCTGTTGAGTCATAGACCCGACTGCTGATTTGGTGTTTATGATCCAGATAAGCACCTTCGCTAGTCTTTTCTTCATTGCTTTGTTTCTATCAATCTTCGGAACGGGTATTCTCGAGCTAAGATGGAGTGGAGTGAGCATTGAAGAGTGGTGGAGAAATGAGCAATTCTGGGTCATTGGTGGTATATCAGCTCATCTGTTCGCTGTTGTGCAAGGTCTGCTTAAGGTTTTAGCTGGTATCGACACCAACTTCACAGTCACTTCCAAGGCAATTGACGACGAGGAGTTTGGCGAACTATATGCATTTAAATGGACAACCCTTCTGATACCACCAACTACCATCTTAATCATCAACCTTGTTGGTGTTGTTGCGGGCGTTTCGGACGCGATTAACAATGGATACCAGTCATGGGGACCTCTATTTGGAAAGCTCTTCTTCGCATTCTGGGTGATTGTCCATCTTTATCCATTCCTGAAAGGTCTAATGGGGCGCCAAAACAGGACTCCTACCATTGTTGTAATCTGGTCAGTCCTGTTGGCTTCCATCTTCTCCTTGCTTTGGGTTCGGATCGATCCGTTTGTGATGAAAACCAAAGGGCCTGACACCAAGCAATGTGGAATCAACTGCTAGCTAGCGTACATTCTCTTCTTTGATGTGTATCTCTGGAAAAATTCAGGCTTATACAAGTATCATTTTTCTGATGCATGAACCAACAGCAATGAATAAAAGCTGGAGTGAAAGAAGTTGCGTAGAAATTCGTAATGAACCAAGTTTTGTAATTGAAGTGACAGATTTGATTTTCTTACGGCATTGTTTGGATTTAGATATAGCTAAAATGAATCAATACACGTAATGTACATGTTTTGATTCCAACAAAATCAATCAATCCATGAATTTCTAGACATTCTGGTTGGAGATAACATAGAAATTTAAAGATTTTTTTATGAGCAAATAATTTATATAAATAATTAATTTAATTTCTCACTTAATATTTAATGGTTTAATACTAGTTTTATTGATAAATATTATAATATTATTGATCCTAGGCACAAATGAAAATACAAACCAAATTTGAAGCTTAAATTGAATAAAATTTACTTTGGATGTCGTCCCAACATTCCACACAACATTAGTATTTTGGAGTTTGGGACCTTAACTAGAACAGCATTCCACGCAGTCATATTTTTTAGCAAACATATGACAAGAGGTGTCGTTTTCCATATGAATATGAGGTGTCGTTTTCCAGTAGACATATGTGGTGAAATCCCAAGCTGAATGTCATTCAATAGCCCATCCCAGGTTCTAGAATGCATTTTTGTGAAATTAAAAAGCTAGAAGCCTAGTGGGACTCCACCCACATAAATTAGGTTAAAAATAAGTCGCCTCTCACCTATAAATATGAGAGTTTTGTATCCTAAATAACGTACTTTTGTTTAAACAACATTTAAACTTCTCTTAATTTTTTCAGTTGTGACTTTTCTTTTCTTTTTTTCTTCCTCAGAGAATTAAATCGTAAAATTCATCTATTGGAACAAGAAGTAGATTAAACTCATTTAATTAATATGAATTTTTCTTTATTCTCTATTCTCAATTCTCCACATCCATGAATTCTATGTTTAAATTTTCATTATTTATTTTTACTTTATTCAATATATATAGCTAAATTTATGATTTTTTTTATTGATTATGAAATTGATAAATGATTTTAATGTTTATAATTAAATTGATTATTCTTTTTATATGATTTTTTGATATTTGGGTAACAAATTATAAAGTTCAACCTAGATATGGCTTGATGTATTTATTTATAAAATTTTAAACAGTTGTGACAAATATTCATGATTTTGTATTTTTTTTAAAGATTTGTGCTTAATTTTATTTTATTATTTAGGTTTTATTTTAGCTTTCAATTTTGTTTTTTATTTTTCAAATTTAATAATCTTTACTTTAATTTTTTTTATTATTGAAAATTTGTTGTTCATTATTGACTTTTATTATTTCTTGCTAGATTGTTGTTGGTTTATGCTAAGGTCTCAACAAGATTTGATGTAAATAAAAACTTGATTGATTGCAATTTGAAAATTGAATGAACTACTAGAACTAACAGAAAGCAGATCAGAGTAGAAAGAGGAATGGAAGGAAAAAATGGAGGTAATAATGTTTTACAAAGTTATACTATTAGGATTCATCATAAATTGTAGTTATTAGGAGAATATTTCTTACCAAATTATGATGAAACCAAAACAACATGAGGATTCACATTCTCACATGAAATTATTCTTAGATATGTTTAATGATTTGTAAAATCTTTTCCTAACTTAGGCTAAGTTTTACTTAGGTGATAAAAATCAAGCATCTTTCATTCATAATTTGAAAGTTCAATTAGGTTTACTAGTTGAGGTAGTTAAGATAAGGGTACATGGAATTTAACCAATCATAGGGAACAAGCTCATGCAACATTTGTACAAGTTTATTAAGAAGAGATACATATAGAAAAGCTCAAACCATGATGTTACACCCGCAGTTTCGACCCTAGTAGTTTGTACGCTAGGATACGGGTAGAGGTATGTATGCGTATGCGGTTTGTTATGCTTTGGTGATGTGTATTCGTGTATGTATGTGTGTATGCTTGTACTTGTGATGGTATTTTGTGACACTGTTACCTTATTGGGAAGTGTGTCTTCTCGGTTGGATGAGGAACAGTGAGTTTGATGTGTTAGGATTGGTTTAGAAGTGTATTTTACAGGTTTCGGAGGAGTTAGGGACTTAAATGAGGCATGTCCTGATTTTAGGCATGTGGTACGGGCGTACGG
>CANYBF010315067.1:0-12208 GCA_948192965.1 Dalechampia spathulata
AGAAAGCCAACCTTTAGAAATGAACATCTCTCAATGAACAAGCATTCTATAATCCAACTCTCATTGCAATCATAAAGTAGAGGTTTTGTTTCCAAAATCAAACTTTAGAATTAATCATTCATAGCAATGTTGAAATAAGCACAATCAGTTATCTCAATAAGGGATTTCAGAAATCAAATCCTACAAGAAAGTACTTAGCAATTCATGACTAAGGGAAAACACAACATAAAATGAAGAACAAAGAAGAACACTATACAAAATTGCCCTAAGGAATGAATTACTCCTGGGTGGTAAGTTGTTGTTGTACTGCAAATGGAGAGTGATGTCCCAAACCCTAGCTGCCATCTTCCTTTTTATGCTTTGAGTGGAGGTTCCCCCAATCTTATCTTCCAGTTGTTTATATCCTTTGCCCATATTACAGGTTCCATTGCATATTAATTCCCATTAAAGTTTTTTATTTTCTTGCTCCTCTCATGGAACCCATTCTTTCCCCTAGTCTTCTGCAAAGATCATTCTTTAAATCAATAATAATTACAAAGTCACAATCATGGAGTTATCTATGGGTCTTGCTTCTCTTGATGAGCTTCTACTATGATCATGGAGTTGAATGCCATAATCATGGAGTTATTCTTCTTGCATAAAAATTCTTCAATTTTTCCTTTATTGCACCTTAGACTCTGCATGGTTAACACACACATCAAATTCTACTAAAAACATGATATTCAAAGTGAAATATAATAGAATGAATGCAAGATCACAACCTAAAACTCCTAAAACACAATGCATGATGGCACTCATCAGCATGACAATGATATTGATAGTGTTGACACCTACCAGAGAGGCAGTCTCATATTTTATCAAGGTGTTTGATATCAGCTCAATGACAGCAAGGTCACTGCTCACTACAGAGGGCTCTGTAGATCTCACTACTATCTTCCGATTATGTGGCCACAAGCTAGTGACTACCCCTTCATGGCTGAGGGTAGCAGGATTTGAACTGCTAATATAGTTTCTATTTATTAACCTATCCAACCATAGGGATCTAATGATTGGTCTGGTGATACACTAGATGGAGCAAGGTCGGACCCCTTTTCGATGATCATAGCAGAGATGGTCCTTGGGCTCGATAGAGTGAGATGTGATCAATTTGGACACCTCAATGGTAGTTTGCTTCTACTACAGGTATAAATTCTAAGATGCCTGTACAAGGTTTCAACTTAGAAAAGCTATATTTTTGCCCTAAGTTTTGCATAAGTCTCCTCTTGTGAGGTTTTTGGCTCATTGTGCTATTTGATTTTTGCTTTAGACCCTAACTTTTGCCTGACCTGCCCCCTTAGATTTTCAATTTAGTGGGTCCCTCTAATTTTTGCTTAAGCAACCTTTTGCAAGGTTTTCAACTCAATGAACTTTTTTTCTTTTATTTTGTTTTTTTCTTTTTTTACAAAAAATCTAGCTTTAAGAGAAGCTAGGGATCTTGGCACCACCAGCGGGTGATCCATAGAGGTACATACCTCATAACAATATACAGAGAGGCTACATCTTTGACAAGATAAGGACATTGACATTCAACGACTAGTTGAGTGGATGGGGGCCATCCTTAAGAGTGAGGTCAGGTGGACTTGTCCTTGGTGGTACATCCATTATCAAGATTCAGATGTTGTACTCATTACAATCCTGTCAAAGTTTATCATCAGTATAGCCATAAATAGATTAGAGTATTCCTTAGATAATGGAGTTTGAGGGAGGATAACTACTGTCTTTCTTATTAGAGCACATGGAAAGCACTTAGCCTTGTTGTAGGATCATGCTAGTAGAGATTCATGGAGCTAGACTTACTATATACAATTAGTATAAGATATAAGTGTTATGCCATACTTAAGATTTTGTACTGTAAAAACTATTAGACAATAAAATTATATGCAACAAAAAAAGATAGTGCTTTGTGTTTGAAATTAGTATTACTTATAGCTAAGTTTATGAACATGCATTCCATTTGCATTAATGAGATTAAAACACTTTCATGAAAAATATTAAAAGCAACACAGAAGCCCCTAATATGCATTAGACTTAACCCTTGTGATTGACCAGTCCCGCACGAGATTTTTTGCTCAATTATTTTGATACTTTCTTTTTGCTTTTAAGAGCTCTAACTTTTGCATGAGCCATCTAAGCAGATTTTTAAATCATTGAGCAATCATTTTTCTTTGTCTTAACTTTTGTGTGAATCACCTATGCAGATTTTTAGCTCACCAGACTTTCATTTTTATTTTGCTCTTCTTTTTTCCCTTTACTCTAAAAAAACTACCTTTTCAGCCAATCAAGGTTTACAGGTTCAAAAAACACATTCCCTTCTAAATCTGGAATCTTGATAAGTTTGCACTGTCTTGGCCAAAGTCTACTTGATTGTCTTATTGGCTTCCTTAACTGCCTTATTAGCTTGAGGGCGATATAGAGAAGATTGATGATACTTGATCCCATATCTTTCTAGTAAGTCAAATACTTAGCCCTAGAATCACACTCCATTATCAGACACTAAATGATGTAGTACCCTATGTCGACATATGAGATTCTTCTTTATAAACTTGGCAACCTACTTTACCCTCAGTTTACTATATGATTCTACCTCCACCCATCTATAAAAGTAGTCCATAGCCACCAATATGTATTGATACCTATTAGAAGCATTAGGATGGATCTCACCCATAATATCAATTCCCCAAGCTGAGAAAGGTCATGACATCATCAACTTTTGCAATTCAACCAGTGGTATGTGACTCAGATCTTCATGAATCTAACATTCATAATATTGTAGCATAAACTATACGTAGTATATCTCCATGGTAAGCCATAAATACCCTTAGTATAGTATCTTTCTATACAAAGCAAGCCCATTCATGTAGGATCCATAAACACCAACATGCATTATCTGCATGATTGTCTTAATCTCCTTCCTTGATATGCACCAAAGTTGTAGACCATCAACTGTTCTTCTGTAGAAAGCACACTAATGCCAAGTAAAGTTAACTACTAACCTTTGCAAAGCTAACATATTAGTTTTATTGACTTCTTTCAAATAAGCATTGATTCTTAAAAAGTTCATGATATCAGCATACCATGGAGTCTCATCTTACTAGTCTAGTGCAATAATATGTTCTCCTTCATAGCAAGGAATCCTTGATTGCTTGATGAACACAGGCTAAACTTGATACTGCAGTTGTTTGCATACTAAAGCCAATGTAGCCAAGGCATCAACCATTTAATTCTCATCATGCAAAGTATGAATAACTTACATGAGCTAAAATTACAAATCATGAGCTTCATGTATTCAACGTAAGGCTTGAGCCTTTCTTCTCTGACATCCCACTCAACCATGGACTTATGAATAATAAGCATCAAATCGCCAAACACCTTGATATCTTGGGCACTAATCATTAATAATGCTTTGAGCTTAAACAAATACGCTTTATACTAAGCCATGTTATTAGTAACCAGGAAGCTTAGCCACTTCAAAAGCATGATCAGTTCACCTTTAAAAGTGATTTAGCACAACCCTTATGCCTGTACATCTTTTGTTGACTGTACCATTGAAGTGCAACTACCACCTTTAGATATCGACTACCCCTAAGTGCTTATCTAGAAAGTCTAATTCAAAAGTTTTGAAAATCGTCCACCAGTCTGGATGCTAAAATTTAGCAATTGCTCTGCCTTTGATCACCTTCTTAGTGATGATTTTGCATCAAACTTTTATAATAGGATTAACCGCATAAAAAGCTTCCCCACCAACAAAGAAGCCTCTTATAAGTATTTCATAGGGTTGACCTCAGAGATCGCCTGAACTTGATATGATTGAAAGTAATGTCTAAGCTTCTTAGTGACCCAAACCATGGCCATGCATAGCTTCTCAATAGTGTTGTACTTACACTATTGGCAATAATTTCTTACTCATGTAGTAGATAGCATGCTTAACTTTAGCTTTATTCTCTTGAGCAACCATAACACCCATTGATTTCTCCTCTAAGGCTAGATAAAGCAACAATGGTTTTTTTTATCGAGGTGGCTGTAGAATTAATGAGTTGGAGAGGTAATGTTTCACTCTCTCAAATGCAAACTAGTAGTTCTTATCCTGAACAAAAGGCTCATTCTTCTTTAAAAGCTTGAAGATAGGCTCACATATATTAGTAAGCTTAGCAATAAATCTACTGATGTACTAGAGCTGTCCTGGGAATCCCTTAACTTTAATCTCAATTCTAGGAATAGGCATCTCATAGATCAACTTTGCCTTGTCAAGATCTACCCTGATACCCCTCTGGTCGACTACATGACCTAATAGCTTACTAAACATCACCCTGAATGAGCACTTCTTAGGGTTCAACATGAGCCCGTACTTCTCAACCCAGGTAAGAAATCTATAAAGAGCAATCATATGCTCTTCTCTAGAGGGAGACTTCACCATCATATCATCCAAATAGATTTAAACCTCTTTGTGGATTAAATCATGCAACAAGATTGTTGCGGCTCTCTGATAGGTTGCACCTATATTCTTTAAGTCAAAGGGCATGACCTTGTAGCAACAGGTCCCTTATTTTATGATGAAAGTTGTCTTCACCTTATCAATAATAGCCATGAGAATTTGATTATACCTAGAAATATGTTAGTGAATAAGTACATAGCACTAGTAGCTGTACTATTAACTAGCACATTGATATAAGGTAAAGCAAAGTCATCCTTTAAGCACACCATATTCAAAACCCTATAGTCTATGCAGACCTTGACCCTACCATCTTTCTTAGGAACCAAAACCACGTCTACTAACCATTCATGATAGTCATCCACTTTAATGAATTTAGCATCCAACTACTTCTAGATATCCTCTTTAACCTTTTAAGCCCATTCAAGTCAAAGTTGATGTAGCTTCTACTCAAATGGCTTAAACTCATACCATATTGGAATTTTGTGTTCTACTATAGTTTTGCCAACACCCAACATGTCTTCATAGCTTATAGCAAAGGCTATGAAGTCATCATTAAGGCTGATATGGAAGAATTTGTAGCGACTTTCTCGAATAATATCAAAGCTGATAGATCATAAACATCACCAAAGATAGTAAACTACTAATCAAAAAAGTTATCCAAGTTAGGTAGCTTAGGAGCATGATCATACTACATCTCTCCCTGGATAAAAGCAACCTTCTTGAACTCCTCTGGCTTGTCCAAAGTATAGGGATCAAACATAATACAATATCTCTCCTCCCATATGGCTGTAAGGATATTGAACTCTACCAAACCTTATTAGTATTAGCCCAGACCCTTACCAAGTGCAAGGTTCATGTTGTGCAACATCTTCTCCATTATGGTACTTAGTTGGCACGAGTATAACTCAAGTTCTCCAATAGCGGTTATCTAAAAACCAGTCATGAGAGGGAAATCCTCTCTGATGCAGGCTAAAGCAACCTTATCATCAATTACAATAGTAACCACACCCTAGTCATGTGGAAACTTGATCTTCTGGTGCAAGGTGGATAGCATACCTTCTAGTAAATGAAACCATGGCTGGCCTAATAGTGAAGTAAATGACACCGACATGTCAAGAACTATGAACTCCACCACTGACTCGATTAGCTGTATAGTAACAATGGTAGTGAAGGTGCTAGTAACCTCTTATTTAGACTCATCATAAACCTTGATGTTAGTCTTAGATGGCTTTAAGTTTGAAAGTTGAATCCTAAACTTAGGCAACACCTTGAACAGATAAACATTGATGCCAAAATGGATAGACATTAATGCCAGAACTATCATCTACCATGATGTAAGGAGTGGAGAAATTCATGATATGAACCTAATGAAGAGTACCTTATGATGAATACCTTTGATTGGTTAATTTGCATTTGAGAAAATGATCATGTTAGATCATAACTCTTAGTTAACCAGCAGGCTCTTCATGCTAAGGCAAAGTCAAATTGATAAATCCTCATGCTAGAAAGTACCTCGATGATGACCCATTAATGTTGTTGGGAGGATAGCACCAAGTCCTAAATGTTGATATTAGCCTACATCTTCTTCAACTACTTGACGATGACATTCTCAAGCTGCGCAACCTTTTTACCTTTATTAGCAAGTTATGAAGCTGGAGTGCTACTCAGACTAACCTTATCTATAATGAGTCTATCCACTTTAAGTCATGTTGCAGACCCGAGAGGAAATCTTATTAGCACCCAACCCTCTCTACTGCATAGGATCCTTAGACACTAGCTTGGTTGCCTTAGGAGTCCTAGTAGGCTTACCCTTCTTGGATTTCTAAACCACTGCCGATTCAGACTTAGAGGAACCTTAAGTAGCTACCAACTCATCCCCTGAACTATCATACCATATGTAAATGGTACCAATATCAAACCCACTGTCAAGTTGAAAGATGATAGTAGGTAACCCAATAATCTTCTCATTATCGAGGGGAGAAGGAGTTAAGAACCAAGGATTCTAGAAACCTTGATTAAATCATGTATATATAGTTAGCTTTATGGTAGTTAAGCAATAGGTTTATCTTAATTAAAGGTTTGGATTTCTTGGGATCTTCAAGCTCACTTGAATCAATTAAGTTCTAAATTATCCACTTGAGAAAGTAGCAATCATCAGTGTAATAGTTATGATGCAAGTGGTAATGGTAGTAGGTTTTAGTATCTACTAAGGCTAGGGTGGTGTTTGGAAGTTTAGCTTAAGTGGCTTCATGAGTTTGGCTTTGAGAAGATGCCCAAAGATCTTGGAAAATGGCATCCCAAGATTTGAGTACCTCCGGGACTAGGTAGTGTTTCAAAGTATGGGGTTTGGTGATTACATGGTATTGATGTAATGGGTTTTTTATTGTATTTGGATGTATGTCGTGGTTTTGGGTTTAATAAAGGAAGGCTCCTTCTTCTTCAGTCCCTCGGTCTACTCAATCTATTACTCAACTGAGTAGATGTCCTCAAATATGTGAAAAATCTTATACTTTAGCTTATCCTGGTACAGTGGCAGCGACCCCATAATAAGCTTATTGATCATGTTTGATTCAGATAACTTCTATCTAACTAGAACAGCCTTATCCAACCACCAACTAAAGTAATCTATGAAAGACTCATTAACTTTCTGCTTCACCATCTCTAGATCCAATAAAGTAACATTAAAACAGGATTTAAACCAATACTCCTAGTAGAAAGTAGTGTAAAGAGGCTTCCATTCGACCATGGTTTCCTTGTTAAGACTATGATACTAGGCCAGCACTGGTCTCTCTAGTAAGATAAAGAAGAGTCAAACTATCTATTCATCTGAGAAGTCTATAGTACTCATCATCATCGTGTAAGTTTTGAGATGATTCTTCAGATCCCTAACCCTATTGTACTTAGGAACATCTGGGAGCTTGAACTTAGTAGGTAGCCCCTTAATAGCTCAGACTGAGAACTCATCAAAGTCCATATCAAACCCCCATACCCTTAGTTTTCATGATAGTCTATAGTTGTTCTATCTTCTATTCTGAAGCAGAGGTATCAAACTTGTGAACATCATGCATATGAAATGAAACCCCTTCATCTATCTCAGCATTGTACAGATTGACTACTTTTCCCTTATCCTTCATAGGAGTTGGCAAGGTGATGAAATCTCCAAGACTAAGAGCTTCCCAGATTTGCTGTTGCAAGAGAGTATTGAAGTCATTGGATAGGAGCTTGGCTATAAACTGATCAATCAGTTGTTGAACATTAGTAAATGAAGCATCATCCAACATAGATCAAAGGCATCAGATAGAGAAGTGACATTCTTAGCAGGCTATGAGTTTGACATGGTCTACACATGATAAAGAGAGTTAGCATGGATGCATGTGTATGTATATACAATGTGATGCATGTGATATAACACATAGGATGTATACACGACCTATACTAGGAAACATCTAATGTTATGGCTACAAAAGAAAGCAGTTAGTGAAAATCATGCATGAGCATGCATGTATGCTTATTGGACAGAAAACACAAAAAGGTTAATGAATACATAACATATAGTAGCACTCATTACCACCCTTATACCTCTACAAAGATAGGTTGGTCCAAAGTCTCCTAAGTGGGATACTAGCCTGAAGTTACACTGAGAACTCAATGTATGAAACTCTCAATATATGAGGCAAGCAAAAGATGATCGTTACCCTATCATATAAGGGATTACGATAAAAATTTGATAGCATTTCAGCATGATCATATTGCAATAATAAGAGAATGCTAATTGAATAGGTATGTGGTATGCAACCAATATAGAATCATGAGAGAATTCTGACTCTGAGTAAAGCAAGATGGCATGATCATATTGCTATGATAAGAGAATACCAATTGAATAGGCATGAGGTTATACAACCAATACAGAGTCATGAGAGGATTCTAACTCTTAACAAAGCAATACGAGATGGGAAAAGTGGCCAAATTTAAGCAAATCCACTTATATGATAAGACATAGATCCACATAGCATGTAAATAAAGGGTCCTAGTTTTTAGAATATTGCTATGGTTAGCTACGTAGGCTTTAATCCAATAAGAACAAGCTAAGGTCCCTCACCATACTGTCCACAACCTATCTAACTGAATGGAATCATCAATATAGGACTATACCTAGTGTTTATCTGTCATGAATCATTGATGGTCAACAATACAAGGTAGCGAGTGGTGAAGGTAGACTTACTTTCCTGAGGAGTCAAATGGAGTCCAAGGTAATCACTCACCCATAATCACTAGTTTGATACGGGATAAATGGTGGTATGTAGATGTAAATTATGTATGATATGCAATACAACTAACCTGAATAGAATAGGAAAAGTGATATGAAACTCTAAGATTTCAATACCATCACACTTTCATCATAGATCCCTAATGGAGTCACCATTGTGGGGAAGGCTTGTCACGTCTACACACACGTAGCTTAGATATATCATAATTGCATTTTATGATCTGTGAGTTATTGATGATTGAGATGGTTCTTTTAGTATTGCTAAATGCATGATTATTTAAGTCGATGAATTAATATGCTTGATTTTTTTTATAGTGAATGTACGATAGTTGATTTTAATTAGATGCAACTAGTTTAGTTAGTGTTTTGGTAAAGTTAATTAGTAAGATATATGTTATCTTATTTAAATTATTAAGGATTCTAATTATTCTATTTTATTTTATTCTATTCTATTTCAATTTTATTTATTGATATTAATTAAATAAGTTTATGCTTAATTAAGGTATATGTTTTGCTATGTTGGATGGCTTAAGTGTAATTATTAGCATAGTGGAGGGATATTATTGGCTTTGTTTAGTTGGTTTCTCGATAGGTGACTTTAGTTTAATATTGGGTTGGTTAATGGTGGACTTGGGCAGAAGGAGGGACTTTAGTATTGGCATTAGTTTATTTCTTGGCAGGCGAGATAAGATAGTTTTCATGCAAACAGAAGATTAAACTCCATTGTTGTCCCTTCTTGGTCATTTTCATCCTTCTATCTTTGGTTGCTCTGTTTCTTCTCTTTTTTCTATGATCTTGTTCTTTCGCATGACTCAGATTTAATGGCATCTTGTATCTTGCTCAGACTTGCATTATTCTAGTTGAGGTTGGCTCAGGTATTCGAGTATTCGGATATTAGTTAGCTGAGTGAGGATCTTGTGTTGGGTGCTTCAGGTTTCTATTTCTCTTAGATTGAGGGGAGACATCTTGCGGTTTTCTTTTGGAGCTGATGGTTTGAGGGGAAGGACTGGTTTGTAACGCATGAGTTTTCTTTGATCCTTTAGTTCTATGCTGCTTGGGTGTGTGTGGCAGATTTATGTGGCTGTTGAGGTTGGGTTGAACTATTGCTTGCGGGTTCTTTGTGCAATTTTGGTGTTCAGTTAACTCTTTTATTTACAAGGTAGGTTACATGTCAATGTGTTTGAGTTGCATGTTGATATGGAGTTCTCTTTCTATTGCCTCTTTTGCATCTTACTTGTATGAATTGCTATTGATCTTGTGTTACACGTTACATGTGATGATAGATTGGTTTGCATGTAATCCAAATACTCTTTTCTTATGGGTGCATGCATCTTCTTTCTGGTTTGTGATTCTTATGGTTGGTTGAAAAATGGATACTTGTTTTTGGTTTACTAGTGCGTCTAGTTATCAGTCCATTTGCTTTGAGTGAGGTAAGCTCAAATTTGTTGATGATTTGCTAACATGGCTTGCATGTGAATAGGTTTTCTCTCTTTCTTTGTAAGCTACTTTGGTTTCTTTTATGTTAGGAAGTGGTTATGGCTATTTGGGCATTTCTTCTTTCGTTGAGGTTCGATGTTGTTAAAGGAAAGAGTGTACGAGAGGCTGGGTAATGTTAGAGGCATGTATAAGTTGCTATTTTGGAGTTTTGTATGAGTATGGTTGGTGGTTTTTATTCTTTTGAGATCCTTAATGTTCATGGTCCCTTCTTACTTTTCTCTTGTTAATTGCTTATGCTTATGTTGGTCATGTAATGTTGCTATAAATGCTCTTCTATCTTGGTTTGGAAACAATGTGTGGGAGCTGAAATTTCTGTGGTTTGTGCGTGACAATTTGTAAGGGTTATAATTTGTTAGAACCGAATGTCATGCTTGGGTTGTATGTATTGGAATTATGGGTAAATGGTGAGGTCATATGGTTATACTATACCTTGTTAATGGCGTATATCTTAAGAGTTAGGACGCAACCCTTGTGATTCTATAGTTGGGACGTGTTTTTATGGTTTTAAATTGGCGCAGGAAAATTAAGTTAAGTTATAACACTTCTTTCATGCATCAATTTAGCTATATATTAGTTAATCTAAGATATAAGATATAAAGTTAATCATAAGAGAAAAGTATTATAATTTAATATTTTATATTATTTCTATTTATACTAAATAATTTTGTATATAATGGATTTGGAAAGTTATATTAAATTTATAATGCGCTTAGTTTATATAAATAAAGATATTAATTAATTTATATAATGGGATAATTGTTATTTGCTTTTTAACTTATAAATTGAGATTAATTATTATTAATATTTTTAAAATTATGATTTGTGTGTATTTTATTAAATCATGAAGTGTGTAATTAATATAAATTTATTTAATTATGAATTGGTTTTAGTTAATAAATCCTTGATTTAATTAAATTATTAATCATAGTTATTCTATCTTAGTTCATAATATGAGATAGATTATTTTTAATAATAATAACTATTATATTGAACTTTAAGGAATTTCTTATTGAGTTTTGTAATTTAGTTATTAAAATATTATTATAGCCATATGTTTTAATGGTAATATAAATAACATTATGTTAAAATAAGGTTTAATAAACGATAAAGTTTGGAAATAAATAGTATATAATTATTTTCTCAATTAAATTCTTTAATTATTTTATTATGATATCTTCTTAAATACATTATTTATTTCATTTTGTTTAAGAATTTAGGAAAATGATTATTTTGTTGTGTATATTATTATTTGATGTTCATTCTATTATTATTTTTGCCTGGCGTGATCGTGTGATTGATAATTGATTGAATTCTTTGAGTATAGTACTGAGTGTATGTATACATAATTACAGGACCTACTGAGGAGCCTGTTCACGTGTCCCCGAGACACGCAGACAAGGGGAAAGCCCCTGAAGGTTAGTGCTATATACTCGACTTAAATAGTTAAGTTTGAGATCAAATCACACACGCACTACACGTTAATTAATAAGTTGTATGCTCTGATAATTATTATGATATTAAAATATTCCAATGCATCATATCATATAAATCATATACATTATTAAATACCACATTGGTATTTCATAACATCATTTCATGGCATCGTAAGGATAGAAAAGTGAGGTTATTGTGATATGTTGAGATTGAATATATATTGAAATGTTGATAAGGAAGCTGAGTATAGTCGCTTCCCATATGCTGAGTTCAATCGCGTATGTTGATTATTATTATCGAATGCTGAGTATAGTCGCATTCCAGAAAAATGTTATGATTAAGAATATGATTGGCGAATTAAGATAGATAATGAAACAGATTGATCGATGGAGAGTGCAAGACATCGCATTCTCATAAATCCATTTCATATTTGCATACATTCATTTTAAATTGAAATGGGATATTGTGATTATGAAAATACGTGAATTAATTGGAATGCTATGAATGAAAATTTGGAGATGAATCCAGGTACTACGATA
>CANYBF010315313.1:0-37010 GCA_948192965.1 Dalechampia spathulata
CGTGCCGCACATCAGGCTATGTGCGCCACATATGGGCAAGGTGTGGCGTACATAGGCCAACATGTGGCGCACATAGCTGATGAATCTGCACAAAAATAAAATCTGTCAGTACATAATCAAACTATAGACAAAAATACGCAAGTTTAATGAAAACATAGATCTATGTGCGACACACATGAGGGACATGTGGCGCACATAGAGCCATGTGTGGCGCACATAGCCTTAAAAACCAAAAGGAAACCAAAATTCTTTTAGCAGAAACCCTAGATCTGACCCCGATCTAGGTAGATCGGACCCAAAATTGGGTTTTTGCTTGAGGATTTGCATCCAAATCAAAGAAAATAATTTTAAAATTAAAATCATCACACATCCAGCAAATATAAGGCAGATCCATAACACCTGAGGCATGGAAAAGCCTCAAATGTTGCTAGATTAGCCAGATCGGGCAAAAAACCGACGAAAAACGGGGAGAAAATGCGAGTTTCTTTGAAAATCGGGGGTTATATGCGCTGCATATAACCCTATGTGCACCACACATATGCTACATGTGGCGTACATAAAGGTATATGTGGCGCATATACCTTAGAAAATTAGAGGAAAATGAAGAAATACGAAGAAATGGGAAGAAATTACCCTGATCCGGCCGAGTATTCTTGTAGATCTTCACTCCAGGAACGTTTAGGGAGCCTAACTAAGCCAATTAAGTCCCTAGATCCTAAGAAATAAATTAATTAAGTGTTTAATTTATTTGGGAGGATTTTGGCAGAGGTTTGGCTGCTCTCAGAACAAATTTCGGGCTCTGGAAAATGTTGCCCGAGCTCTATATTTATAGAGTGAATTTTTGGGTGGTAATTTTGTAATTTTTGGCACGTATTTGCATACATGTGTGCCACATGTAAGGCTATGTGCGCCACACATGTGCTACATGTGGCGCACATAGGGCTATATTCACGCTTATATAGCCTAGAAACCCTCGCGTAGGGCCCACTGTGGTCACTTTCGGGATGCGTCGTGAAGCGTAAAAGCATTATTTGACGTGAGGAACAACTTTGCAGAAGAAATTTTTTCCAAATTCGGTCCCGAAAGGGCTCCCGACCAAACGTCTTTACTATGCAACATGCGTAGCCTATAGGGCTATGCGCTACGCACGTTGCATTTTCTACCTATGCGCTTCACCTCGTACGGGCAGAACGGAATGCATGCCATATGTCCAGGAAAGTGCAAATGACATTTCAAGAAACTTTGCAGTTATAAGTTTTCTCAAATTCAGCCCAGAACATCGAGTTTTGGCTAATGGGCCCAATTTGGGCTCAATAGGCCCATTAAGACTAAAAAGTGGCATACGGGATGCCGTGGGTCGTGCCTCGCGTAGGCACTAGCAGAAACATGTTCTACACGTCGAGAACACTTAAATTAGTGAATTCGGGTAGTGGGCCCATCTAGGTACTATTCATGATGAATAGTACCCTTATGGGCCCCACAGCATAAAAGGGCCTGGAAAGTGGCAAATAGCATACCAAGCATTCCACCTCAAGTGAGGCAGTGAATAAGCTATGTTCTTGTGCGTACAGAACACCTTAAAGCGGATAATAGTGGAAAGTGGGCCCCACTAGCGTTTAGCGGGTCCCACAGCGAGGTGAGCCTATAAACGTGGCATTCGGGATGCCATAAGATGTGCCTTGCGTAAGGCATCAGCGAAATGTATTCTATAAGTACAGAATACACCGAATCAGCTAATCGGGGAAGCGGGCCCCGCCTGTATACTATTCATAGTGAATAGTAACCTAGGTCTAAAATGCAATATTTCGCATTCTATGTATCCTACCACGCGTAGGCAGGTGTGAAATGTTATTCTGTAAGTACAGAATACACAGAATAGGAAGTAGGGGCAGCGGGCCTCGTTATTACTAGGTGGGCCCCACAGCGTAGTGGGCCTAGAAGATGGCATTTGCGATGCCAAGCGTTGTGCTTTGCGTAAGGAAACATGGAATTGTATTCTGTAAGTATAGAATACATAGAATAGGCAATAGGGGCAGCGGGCCCCACTTTTGTCTAGTGGGCCCCACCTATATACTATTCATGGTGAATAGTACCTGGGGCCAAAAATGTAATACTTCGCATTTCAAGTGTTTTGCCCTTGTATACGGCAAGGGATGGTGTTTTGTATGCACAGAACACTCAGAATAGATGGCGGGTCCCGCCAGGCGCCATGGTGGGCCCCACCAGTCCTGAAATGTTCTGCGCACCAGAACACATAGAGGAAGACACAAAGGCCTATACGCATAATAGGGATCGATACCAGGGACTAAATCCTAACCGAATCAATAAAGATCCAAAATTATACGAGGGTGAAAAGTCAGGGTCAACAATACTAATCTATTATAAATTTTACCTTAGAGTTCCACTTTTGGTCACACCTTTGTCCCTTTGCTCCTTTTGCCTCCTTTTTGTATCTTTTACATCCTTTGTAATCTAATTACAAATTTCAATAGTAGAAACCTTAAGTTACATTTGAGAGGAGTAGATGAGAAGAGAAGTACAAAAAGATTTTAAGAAAAGGTAAGATTCATAGGCCTTATTTACCAAAATTTATAAAATGATGCATATGCTCAATCATATTGGGCTAAGTCCATAATCACTATCATGCCAATTATCCATCCATCCATTCAAAATAAATAATCTTCTCATAATGTTATTTCAATTTTTAAATTTTAAAATTCAAACAAAATTTTTCTTTGAAAAATGGTTATTGGGCTTGCATTTGAAAAATATAGTTTAGATGTTTTATGCCACATCATATGTTAATATGCCATGTCACATACTATGTTATATGCTAATATGCCATCTCATCATACCACGTCACATGTTATATGCCATTATACCATGTCATCATGCCACGTTGCATTTCATATGTCATTATGTCGTGTCATCATGCCACGTCACATGTCATACACTACTATGCCATGTCATCATGACACGTCACATGTCATACACCATTATGCCATGTCATCATGCCATATCATATGTCATCATGTCATATGCCATATACTGATCAGCCTTGATCATTTTACCCCAGCACCGAGCTCCTAGTGACAGAATTAGGTTGTAAGCCTCAGCATGAGTGGTAGATCAGCATTGATCACCTAGCCTGAGCATCGGGCTCTTAGTGACAGAATTAGGTTATAAGCCTTATCACGAACACTCTATAAGCCTTAACATGAGCACTCTATAAGCTTTAGCATGAGCATACTATAAGTCTCAGCATGAGCACTTTGCAAGCCTCAGCACGAGCATTATATAAGCTTCAACATGAGCACTTCATTAATCTTAGCATGTGCATTGATCATGTACTTTTCCTAATGTTGACCCTGACTTTTCACACTCGTGCAATTTCGGGTTTCTGTTGATTCAGCTCAGTTTTAGTCCCTGATATCGACCCAGATTATGCACATAGGCCTTTGTGTCTTCCTCTGTGTATTCTAGTGCACAGAACACCTCAGAACTGATGGGGCCCACCATGGCGCCTGGCGGGACCCGCCACTTATTCTGAGTGTTCTGTATACAGAACACACTTCACTATCGCTCATATAATGTAAGCCACTTGAAATGCAAAATATTGCATTTTTAGCCCTGGGCACTATTCACCATGAATTGTGTACAGGTGGGGCCCACCAGGTAATAGCGGAGCCCGCAGCCCCTGATAACCTATTCTGTGTATTCTGTACTTACAGAATACATTTTCTAGTTGCCTTACGCAAGGCGCAGCGCTTGGCATTGTAAATGCCATTTTCAGGCCCACTACGCTATGGGGCCCACCTAGGGCATCAGTGGGACCCACTGCCCCTATTAGCCCGTTCTGTTTATTCTGTACTTACATAATACATTTCTCGTCTGCCTATGCATGGTAGGGTATACATAATGCAAAGTATCGCATTTTGAACCTAGCTCACTATTCATTATGAATAGTACATAGGCGGAGCCCGCTTCCCCCCATTGGCCAATTCTGTATTCTGTACTTACAGAATACACTTCAACGTTGCCTTACGCAAGGCATACCTCTGGGGCATTGCAAATGCCACATTCTGGGATAACTGCACAGGTGGGGTCCACCAAACATTAGTGGGGCCCACTTCCCACTATAATTCACTTTGATGCATTCTATACGCACTGAACACATCCTACCTGCTGCCTTACTCGAGGCAAGGCACTTGACATGCTATTTGCCACCTCTTAGGCCCTTTTATACTGCGAGGCTCATCGAGGCACTATTCATTGTGAATGGTGCATAGGTGGGTCTGCCATCCAATTTAGCCAATTTCGAGTGTCCTGTACATACAGAACACATTTCCACTAGTGCCTACGTGAGATACGACCCACGGCATCCCGAATGCCACTTTTTTTTTGCCTTAAAGGCCTATTGGGCCCAAAACAGTCCCATTAAGCAAAACTCAATGTTCGGGGCCGAATTTGAGAAAACTTATAACTGCAAAGTTTCTCGAAATGTTGTTTACACTTTCCTGGACATATGGCATGCATCCCATTCCACCCGTACGAGGTAGAACGCATAGGTCAAAAATGCAATGTATGTAGCGCATAGCCCTATAGGCTACGCACGTTACATAGTAAAGACGTTTGGTCAAGAGCCATCTCGGGACCAAATTTGGAAAAACTTTGTTCTACAAAGTTGTTCCTTACGTTGAATGACGCTTATAGGCTAGGGGCACACGTCCCGAAGCAACCACAGTGGGCCCTACACGACGGGTTCCAAACTATATGCTGCGTATATTGACCTATATGCACAACATATAGGCTATGTGCTATGAACATAGCCCTATATATGGCACACATAGGTTTAAAATTTTTCAAATCCAAGGAAAAATTACAAAATTGCCACGCCCAAAAATTGCTCTATAAATATAGAGCTAAAGGTCATCTGAAGGGGATCTGAAAATTGCCTAAAAGGCAAGGCAAAACTCTGCCAAAATACTTCCATAAATTAATTAGGCCCCTAATTAATTAAATCACTTGGATTTAAGGACTAACTTGGCTTAGTTGGGCTCCCTACACTCGAAAACAAGCAAGATCTTGGAAGAAAAGCTGCTGTTAAGAGGTAAATTTTCAATTTTTCTTCCTTCTGCTTAATTTTTTGGGTCTATATGCTGCGCATATAGACCTATGTGTGCCACATGTAGCACATGTGTGGCACACATAGGCCTATATGTTGCGCATATAGGCCTTGGTTTTCAAAGAAACTTGTGTTTTTCTCCCAGTTTTCACCGGTTTTCTTCCCGATCTGGCTATTTCAGTATGTTTAAGGCCTTCTCATGCCTTAAATGTCTTGGATCTGCCTTAAATCAAGTCCGATTTTAAATAATTTTAACTTTAAAATTGTTTTTCATGATTTGGATGCAAATCCATGAACCAAAACCCAGTTTTGGGTTGGATCTACGTAGATCGGGGCTGGATCTAGGGTTTATGTTGAAAATTTTTTGATTTTTCTTCAATTTTCGAAGCTATATGCACCACATATACATCTATGTATGGCACACATACCCTATGTGTGGTGCACATAAATCTATGTTCAGCACACATAGATCCCAGTTTTCATAAAAAAACCTGATTTCAACCCGAACTGCTTCGATTTTGAATTTTCCAGCGACTCCAGTAGCTTCGGCAAAAATTGGCGCTTACACCTGAATTTGGGCGAAAACCCATGTTGTGATTAGGTTTCATCCTATCAACTTCTGATTATGTTGTTCTAGGATGATCTTAATCAGGGGGTAAACTATTAACACTCTATTTTTACCCCCTGCAAAGCTTGCTGGGTTGCCTCTTTCAAGCATGTATTATGACTTGTTTCCTTATCAGGAAGGCTTGATGCAGGTTACCATTCCTAAGAGTAAATTGCATACATAAATTTTACATATTCATTTACCATATGGACACATGGTTTGCCCTCTATTTATTCCTTGCAAAATGGTTTCCCATCATAGATTTCCTGTACAGGCTTGCTGGGTTGCCCCTTTTGGGCAGGTATTACAACTTATTTCCTTATCGAGATGGCTTGATATAGGTTTCCATTCTCAAGAGCAACTTGCATACATGAATTTTACATATTTATTTACCATTTAGTCACATGGTTTGCCCTCCATTTAGTCCATGCAAAACTGCTGGCCATCACAGATTTCTTGCATAGGCTTGTTGGGTTGCCCCTTTCGGGTACGTATTATAACTTGTTTCCTTATCAAGATGGCTTGATATAGGTTCCCATTCCTAAAAGCAAGTTGCATATATGAATTTTGCATATTCATTTACCATTTGCGCATATGGTTTGACCTTCATTTAGTTTATGCAAAACGGCTACCCATACATGCATGCTCATGCAATTTTATTTAATAAATTTCTTTTTGCAGCCATAACACTAGATGTTTCCTAGCATAGGTCATGCATACATCCTACATGGTGCATCATATGCATCCAACACATAGCATGCTAATCAACTTTATTTCGTAGCCATGACAACTGGATGTTTCCTAGCATAAGTCATGCATACATTCTACATGCCTCATCATATCCACCATATGCAATCCCATATGCATACTCATGGATCCACACTGACTCTCATTATCATGTACAGACCATGTCAGACTCACAGCCAGCCAAAAATGTTACATCCACATCAGACACTTCTGCTTCAGTGTTAGATGATGCTTCATTTGCTGTAGTTCAAAAGCTTATTAATCAATCAATGACCAAGCTCCTGAATAATGACTTCAAGGCACTTCTGCAATAATAGTTCCAAGAGGCTCTTAGTTCTGGAGATTTCATCACCCTACTAGCCCCTATGAAGGATAAGGGGAAGGGCATCAACCTATATAATGTTAAGATAAATGATGAGGTCTCGCTCCATATGCATGATGTTCACAAGTTAGAGACCTTTATTTTAGAGTAGAAGATAGAATAGCAGCAGTCTATCATGAAGACCAAGGGCATAGGGTCTGATCTTGACTTTGATTAGTTCTTTATCTGAGCTATCAAGGGGATGCCCACCAAGGTCAAGCTCCTGGATGCTCCCAAGTATAGCGGTGTTGGGGATCCAAAAAATCATCTTAAGACTTACACCATGATGATGAGCACTACAAACCTGTCGGATGATCAGATAATCTGACTCTTCTTCATCTCACTGGAAGGACTAGAGCTGGGCTGGTATCATAGTCTGAACAAGGCAACCATAACTAAGTGGAAGCCTCTTTGTATTGCTTTTTCTAAATAGTATAGGTTTAAATCCTGATTTGATATTACTTTAATGGATCTAGAAATGGTTAAGCAGAAAACCAATGAGTCCTTTATGGATTACTTTAGTCGATGGATGAATAAAGCTGCATTGGTCAGATATAAGCCATCAGAATTAGACATGATTAATAAGCTTATTATGGGATCACTACCACCGTACCAAGATAAGCTAAAGTATCAAACATTCCATACCTTCGAGGATATTTACTCTAGCCAGCAGATTGAGTAGACTGAGTGGAAGAAGAAGGAGCCTTCCTTTCTTAAGCCCAAAACTACCATATACACTTAAACATAGAATAAACCTCATTATATCAATGCCCTACAAACACCAAACCCCATACTCTGAAACACCACCTAATTTCGGAGGTTCTCGAATCTTGGAATGCCGCTTTCCAAAGTTTTTGGGCATCTCCTTAAAGCCAAACTCATTAAACCACTTGAGCCAAACTTATAGACACCACCTCCAACCTCAGAGGATACCAAAACCTACTACCATTATCACCAGCATCATGGCCATAATACTAATAATTATTGCTCCTTCAGGCGGGTCATTCAGGATCTCATTGATTTTGGTGAACTCAAAAATCCCAAGAAATCCAAACCATCAACCAAGACAAACCCATTGCCTAATAAATCTAGCTGTACCTATATGTTCCAATCAGGGTTACTAGAATCCTTGGTCCTTAACTCCTTTTCTCCCCTTGGCTGTGAGGAGATTGCTCAACTACCTATCATCAGCCTTTGACCTAGTGGAGGATTTGACATTAGCACCATTGACATATAGTATGACAGTTTAAAGGATGATTCTACAGTTACTCAGGATTCCTCCAAGCTTGAATCATCAGAGGTTCAGGATTTCAAGAAAGGCAAGTCAGCTAAGACTTCCAAGGTAGCTAAGTCAGCACCAAAACCATCCAAGCAGCATAAAGGGTTAGGTGCTAATAAGATGTCCTCTCGAGTCTGCAACATGACTCGTAGTGGTAAGGTGTTCACTCCTCCCAATCTTGGAAAAAAGCCAGAAGCTCTAAAAAAGCCAACCGAGGCTAGACCTGTAGAGGATGAGGCTGGCCCAAGCAAGGTTCTAGCTCCATAACCAAGTAATTAGGTTGCTCAACTTGATAATATTATCATCAAGCAGTTGAAGAAGACACAAGCTAATATCAGCATCTAGAACTTGGTGCTATCCTCCCAACAGCATTGATAGGCCATCATCAAAGCACTCTTTAGCATGAGAATCTCTCCATTTACGTTCACTTTTAGCATGAAGAGTCAGTTGGTAAACTGGGAATTACAATCTAGCATGATTACTTTCTTAGATATAGATCTACCCGCCAAGGGCATTCGTCACAATCAAGCACTATTCATTAGGGTTCACATCATGAACTTCTCTACCCCTATGTCATGGTGGATGATGGTTCTAGCATCAACATCTGTCCTCTCAAGGTGTTGCCCAAGCTCAGGGTCCAGCTTTTAGACTTGAAGCCATGTAAGACTATTATCAGGGCTTATGATGAGTCAAAATGATAGGTCACTGGTACCTTTATTGGTACTGTTACAATTAGGCCAATCGAATCAGTGGTAGAGTTCACAGTTCTTGACATTCCAGTGTTGTTTCCATTGCTATTAGGCCGACCAAGGTTACCATTGCAGCTGATGATAAGGTTGCCCTAGCCTATATTACAATACCATCAGAATACACATTGCAAACATAAGCAAAACCATTTTTCATTATATTAAATTTTAAAGGGATTACATCATCATTAAAAAGTATAGAGATAGGAACATCATCATCGTCATACATAATCTTATCAAAAGTATTATCTACTAAAGTGGAGATGTCCTTGTAGACCTTTTGAAGAAACATATCCCCCATATCTAAACTCTACAACTTAGACTCCAGTACGGTGATTGTGGTGGGTTTTGGCTCAAGCTGACCAATGGTAAGATTAGCAATAACGCCAATATATGGAAGTTATCATCAAGTTTAATGATGGAAGAAGTGGCAACAACCTTCTTGGACACTGTCAAGGCTGAAAATCACTAACATCACCAAAGATGGTGAACTACTAATCAAATAAGTCATCCGAGTTAGGCAAATCGAGAGCAGGATCATACCACATCTCCCCTTAGATAAAGGAAACCATCTTGTACTCTTCTAACTTGTGTGAAGTATAGAAAATGAATCTAATATAATATCTCTCCTCTCATATGGCTATAGGGATATTGAACTCCACCAGACCTTATTAGTATTGGACTAGACCCTTGTCAGGCATTAAGTTCATGTTGCATAGCATCTTCTCCATGACGGGATTCGATTGGTATAAGTATGGCTTAGGTTCTCTGATGACGGCAATCTAAAAACCAATCATAAGAGAGACATCCTCTCTAATGTAGGCCAAGGAAACCTCATCATCTGCTATAATAGTAACCATACCTTTATCATGCAAAAATTTAATCTTCTCGTACAAGTGGATGACATACCTCCCAGCAGGTAAAACCACAGTTAGCCTAACAACAAAGTGAATGATACCAGTATGTCAACAACTATAAACTCCACCACTGAATGGATCGACCCAACAGTTACAATGGTAATAAAGATACCAGTAACCTCCTGCTTAGACTCATCATACGCCCTAATGATAGTCTTAGATGGCTTCAAATCTGGGCAACACCTTAAGAGGATAGATATTAATGCTAGAATCATCATCCACCATGACATAAAGTGGAGAAGTTTATAATGTACACCTTGATGAAGAGTGCCTTATTGTGTTGAATACCCTTGGCCGGTAAATCTACATTGAAAAACGTAATCATACTTGACTACAATTCCTAGTTCACCAACTGGCTCTTCATGTTGAAGGTAGAGGCAAATGGAGAAATCCTCATGTTAAAGAGTGTCTCAACGATGGCCCATTGATGTTATTAGGATGATAGCACCAAGTCTTAAATACTAATGTTAGCCTACATCTTCATCAACTGCCTGACGACTACATTCTCAAGTTAAGCAACCTCTTTACCCTTATCAATAGGTTACAAAGCTAGGGCACTTCTAGGACCAGCCTCATTCATAACGGGTCTAGCCTCAATCAACTTCTTCAAAGCATCCAACTTCTTCCCAAGATTAAGAGGAGTGAACACCTTACCATTTTGAGTCATATTGCAGATTTGAGAGGACATCTTGTTACCACCTATTCCCTTCTGCTGCTTGGGAGCCTTAACCGACTCACCTCCCTTTAACTTTTAAACCTCTATTAATTTAAACTTGGATGAATCCTGAGTGGCTACAGACTCATCCTCTAAACTATCATACCATATGCTAATAGCACCACTATCAAACCCACCATCGGGTCAAAAACTGATCAAAGGTAACCAAGTAATCTCCTCACTAATGATGAGAGAGAAGGAGTTAAGGACCAAAGATTCTAGTAAACCTGATTAGATCATGTAGGTGCAATTAGCTTTGTGGTAGTTAGGCAACAAATTTATTTTGGTTGAGGGTTTGGATTTCTTAGGATCTTTAAGCTCACCTGAATCAATTAGATTCAGAATAACCTACCTAAGAGAGCAATAATCATCAGTATTATGGTTATGATGCTAATGGTAATGATAGTAGGTCTTAGTGTTTACTGAGGTTAGGGGTGGTGTTTGGAATTTTGGCTCAAGTGACTTAATAAGTTTGACTTGGAGGAGATGCCCAAAGACCTTGCAAAGTGACATCCCAAAATTCAAGTACCTCCAGGACTAGGTACTATTTCAAAGTATGGGGTTTGGCAATTATAAGGCGTTGATATAGTGGGATTTATATTGTGTTTATGTGTATGTGGTGATTTTAGATTTAAGGAAGGAAGGCTTCTTCTTCTTCAGTTTGTCGGTCTACTTAATTCATTGGCCAACAGAGTAGATGTCTTCAAATATGTGGAAAGTTTAATACTTTAACTTATCCTGGTATAGTGGCTACAACCCTATAATAAGCTTATTGATCATGTCTAACTTGGATGGCTTCTATCTAACTAGCACAACCTTATCCATCTACTAGCTAAAGTAGTCTATAAAAGACTTATTAGCTTTCTCTTCCACCATCTCTAGATCCAGCAGAGTAACATAAAAATAGGATTTGAACCCATACTACTTGCAAAAAGTAGTGTAAAGAGACTTTCACTCAGCTGTGGTTACTTTGTTGAGACTATAATACCAGGCCAGCATTAGTCCCTTTACTGAAATGAAGAAAAATTGTACTGTCTGCTCATTCAACAAGTTTGTAGTGCTTGTCATCATCATTTAGGTCTTGAGAAGATTCTTTGAATCTCCAACCTCGTTGTACTTGGGAATATCCAAGAGCTTAAACTTAGCAGGCAGCTCCTTAATAGCCCCGATGATTCATGACAGATTGCAGTTGTTCTATCTTCTGCTCTAATGCAGAGGTCTCAAACTTATGGACATCATGCATATGGAGTGAGACCTCACCATCTGTCTCAATGTCATACAAATTGACTGCCTTCCCCTTATCTTTCATAGGAGCTGGTATGGTGATGAAATCTTTAAGATTAAGAGCTTCTTGGATCTGTTGTTGCAAGAGAGTCTTAAAGTTGTTGGTTAAGAGTTTGGCCATAGACTGATCAATAAGCTATTGAATAGTGGCAAGCAAAGAATCATCAAGCATAGAGCAGAATGTGTCTAACAGAGATGCAACATTCTTAGCAAGCTGTGAGTTTGACATGGTCTATACATATTAGAGAGAGTTAGCATCGATACATGTGTATGCATATACGATTATATGTGATGTACATGATGCAACACATAGGATGTATGCATGACCTATGCTAGGAAACATCCAACATTATGGCTATAAGAGAAAGCGATTAGTAAAAATAATACATGAGCATGCATATATGTATGTTGGATAGAAAATACAAAAAGGTTAGTGAATATGTAGTACAAAGCAACACTTCTTACCACCCTTATACCTCTATGAAGATAGGTCAGTCCAAAATCTCTTAGGTGGGATACTAGCCCAGAGTTATATTGGGAACTCAAGGTACAAAACTCTCAGCATGTGAGGCAAGCAAAAGATGATCATTGCTTGACATATAAGGGATTACAGTAAAAATAC
Organism: Dalechampia spathulata; assembly: GCA_948192965.1. NCBI lineage: Eukaryota > Viridiplantae > Streptophyta > Magnoliopsida > Malpighiales > Euphorbiaceae > Dalechampia > Dalechampia spathulata. Next base: position 12,404 of record CANYBF010315313.1, read on the forward strand.
AATAGCACTTTAGCATGATCATATTGTTATGATAAGAGAATGCCAATGGAAAAGGTATGAGGTATGCAACCATTATAGAATCATGAGAGGATTTTGACTCTTAGTAGAGCAAGATAACTTGATCATATTGATATGATAAGAGAATGTCGATTGGATAGGTATGAGGCATACAACCATCATAAAATCATGAGAGGATTCAGACTCTTAATGGAGCAATACAAGGTAAGAAAAGTGGCTAGATTTAAGCAAATCCACTAATATGATATGACATGCGAATAAAGGATCTTAGTTTTGGAATGTTACTATAGTTAGCTACATGGATTTTAGTCTGATAAGAACAGGCTAAGGTTCCTCACCACATTATCCATAACCTATCCAATTAAATGAAATCATTGATATAAGACTATACCTAGCATCTATCCGTCAAGAATTATCAATGGTTAATAATACAAGGTAATCAATGGTGAAGGCAAATTCACTTTCCCAAGGAGTCGAATGGAGTCTAAGGTACTCACTCACCCAGAATCATCAATTTGACATGGGATAAATGATGGTATGCAAATGCAAACTATGTACATGATATGCAATATAATTACCTTGACTAGAATGGGAAAATCAAAATGAAACTCTAAGATTTCAATGCCACCATACTTTTACCATAGGTCCCTAGTGAAGTCGCCATTATGGGTGGGGCCTTTGCAGTGACCTAGAGGAAGGCTTGCAATGTATGGACTAGAGGATCACTTGGAGCAAAAATGTAGTCTTCTCAAAGGGCTACCTCGAGGAATGAGACAGACTCAAAAGAGTCACAAGATGGAGTCGCCACCGGATGGTTCCGAATTTGGTTCAACCATCTCATTAGCATGAGTGCTAAGTGAAACCTTTCAAAGATGGGTTCAAGTGGTGAAGATTTATTTCCTTAGAGTTTCAAGTTTGATTTTACCATTTTAGTTGAGTTAATTGCCCTAGGTATGCAAGCATTCATAAGCATACAATATGATATAGCATGGTAGCAATCATAGTAGATATAACATGGTAAATATGATATGGTAATCATGGCATGGCATCATGATATGGCAATCATGGTGAATGAAATATGGCATATGCATGACATGGCATAGGCATAACATGTGAGATGACATGACATAGGCATGACATATGAAAGATGACATGGCATAGGCATAACATGTGAGATGACATGACATAGGCATGATATATGAAAGATGACATAGCATAGGCATAACATGTAAAAGATGATATTGCATAAGCATGACATGTGAAAAGAATGACATGGTATAGGCATGATATGTGAAAGATGACATAGCATAGCATACATTATATAGCAATGAAAAGAATGATCATAGCAGCATGAATAAAAATTAATAATGGCTTAAAGACAAGGATTGACGAAGATAGGGGATACACAATGAAATAAAGCTAAATCACACATGTTGGGGAAACTAATAAAATAGAGACTTATTCTATTACAAAAGATCTTCAATGACACAAAAATCTGAGATATTAAGCAACATCTCCTCTACTTGGGAAAACACCTTGGACAATATGAATGAACAATGCAAAAAAGATAAATAATCATTAAGCAATAAATGAAATTTGGGACTAAATTGACCAATTCAATGCCATGTGAAATCATGAATCATAGGCTAAAGTCCAATGAATGTAATGATAACAATCATAAAAATGTAACAATAAACACAAGTTGAGCCATGAAAATCATGAAAATACTCAATTTTAGGAAAAATCAATCAATAGCATAATCAGACTTGTTTAAGATCATATGTGATATTACTTAGAAATAAATCAACATCCAATTAAGCTAATCATGTCAAGTGATAAATAAAGCATAATTAAAAAGGCATTAATTGAGAAAATAAGCAAATTAAATGATTTAATGGCAAAATCAAGTGAAATTGATAACGGGATCATGAATTGAACGACTCTAACATTATTCAAATGTCAATTAGAGATGGTAAACACATCCAATATAACCCAATCACATCAATAACAATGAATCAACAAATTAAAAAAACATTTAACTTGAAAATTAATTTTGAAGTCAAAATTAATGATATAGTATCAATGTATCATTAGGGTTATTGTGAAACCACTAGTGCTACTGAAAACTTTGATAGGCATCAAAAATTGATCAAAATCAAACACATCCAATACAACCCAATCACATCAATAATAATGAATCAACAATTTAAAAAACATTTAACTTGAAAATTAATTTTGAAGTCAAAATTAATGATATAGGATCAATGTATGATAAATTCAGATCATTAAGGTCATTGTGAAACCACTAATGCTACTGAAAACTTTGATGGGCATCAAAAAATGATCAAAATCAAGCAAAAATGAATGAAAAACATGAGTCTTTAGAAAATCTAGCAACTATGTATGCTACACATAGCATGATGTGTGCCACATATAGGCTATGTGTGGTGCATATAGTGTGTTATGCGTAGCATGTAGCAAGCAATAATCATAGAAAAACATTCTTAGGTAAAAATGTGATATAAATCTCAAATCATAACAGATATATGACTGTCACATACCATTCAAGCTATAAATAAGTTATGAATGCTATGGTTACATTCATGATTAAAGCTAATCAATGAAAATAAAGCAAAAATCACAAACCTATAATGAAATCAAGAAGAAAATGAGAAAAGAATAGGCATTCTACACTCACCAAGTGATTAACTTCTGATAACTTGATTCCAAATGTGATTAAGGATTTAAGAAGGGATGAATTAGTCACTAACCTTAGATTAATTACTTAATTAAATGCTTCATTAAGTAAGTAGTCAATTTGGTAGAGTTTAGGTGTAATTAATTAATTTTTGGCCTCTTTTCCATAAGTACAAGGCATATATTTATAATTAAGGGTCGTGGGTTGCCAAGGAATTGACAAACAATATAAGATTCTAGAAAATTATGCATGATATATGCAATATATGGTGCTATATGGATAATATATAGCCTATAAAAAAGCTATATGTGTAGCATGTAGCAGTACATGCCTAATATAATGTAAAAATAACCTATGTGTACCACCTAATGTGAATGCATTGGGTTATTCACCATATGTCAAATAAGCATCATTTGGGACTGATTGGTTGTCGATTCCGTCAAATTAATTCCTTACAAGCCACATGTTGGAATTATAATTTTGTAGCAGTAGAAGTAAGGGTCGAATCCCACAAAGATGGCTTTAACTCACTTAATTCTTTACATTTAAAATAAACAAGGTGAATCAGAAACTAATTGAGATAATCGAAGAAACAAATAAAACAAATAAAATAAATTAGAGAAAATCAATAAAAAGTAATTCTCCTAACCGAAAGCATCAAGTATTCATTAATTGAATATGATCATGGATTCAATAATGGTCCAAAGGTAATAAATGCACTAAGTCGGTTATAGTTTGCCGAGCAAGTCTCGCATGCCCCAATCTTCCCTTATTTGTAAGATGCCATGAAACAAGCTCTATGAAACGCCTCTAATCCCGGGATAGACAGGGTGGAAATAGATTCTCACTAAGTCGTCCCGAAATTGCATTAGGAATTAGGAAGACCCGACTATAGTTAACAGTTGCGACCCAGCATCCCTCGTGTTCAAACTAGATCCTCTAACCCACAGAAGTACTACCGCAAATCGCAACAAGGATAGCATCCTGTTTTACCACTCCAGCAAGTCGAGTGACTTTTCTGTATCAAATAACCCACTTAGCTATATGCTGGAACTTAGAAACATGCAACATACCTTATTTATATGCACTTGGAATAGCAATGGTTCTATGCGACTCAAAATTAGATATAATAGTGCTTTGCCAATGGAATTAGGATCATTTAAATCTCACATAATCATTTAATGAATGACTTGAATTACTTCCAATTGGGAATCACAATTACCTAGCCTAGCATCATTGGTGAAATAAACATAAAATAAAAATAAAAGAAATAAAAACTGAAATTAAAATAAAATGGTAAAAACTAAACTAACAATGCTAGAATAAATATTCAAAATCGAAAACTAAGAACCCCCTCTACATAGGAACATACTCTTATTTATAGAAGGTAAAATAAAATAATAAAAATAAAAATAAAAATAAATAATTAATAATTCTAATCTTCAGATAAAAGAGTTTACATTGTTCCCAATCACTTTTTTGTCTAGCTTAAGGAGATTAAGTGTAAGTAAAACTCGTCCTTGTCCAAACTCTAAAACTTTCCAGATGTTGTCATTTTGATGTCCCTTATGCCTGCAAGCCTTATTAGCTGCCAGCTCGCAGGTGTTTGAGTTTGACTCAACTTCTTCCTCCTTCAGTTCTCCAAAACGCAGATCTAACAGGTCGTTTTGCCTAGCCTTATACCCGCAAGTGGTGTCCCGAAACTCTAAAATCTAAATAAGCTTTAAAACTTCCCATTTAAGCATGTTTTCCCAAAACTCACCATTTTGACCTACAAAATACGAAATGTATGCAAGTCAACTGTTCTAATAAATAAATTATATTAAAATGGGTGCTTTGTGGGCATAAAACATGACATTTTAAGGCTCGATCAAATACCCCCACACTTATCCAAAGCTTGCCCTCAAGCATTCTTATACCCATAACACTATCTCACTTATGCCCACAACAGAACCTTCCCTCAAACAAAATAGATAGCAAAATGAAATTAATACCATTTCCCAATTTTTCTAGCAAGACCATTCATCAAGAAAATTTAACCAACCAGCAAGTTCAACACAAATTCAAAAGAGTCAGCCATAAAAAATCCTTGCTTTGTCATTTTATTTCAAACCAAAATTATAAGTAGTTGGTAAAAAGAACTTGCTTTCATTTTGCTAAGCATCCATTGCCCAACTTGCATTTTCAACTATAGACTGCAAAATTTCATAAGTCAGGAATTGTTTAATTCGAGATCAATAACGGCCCAATTAAGGGGGATACTCTTCCTTTGCCAATGACTCCATTCACAAATCAGTTTAAGGAAAACTAGGCCTGATCCACCTAGTTTTAATCAGTAAAGGTGCAAAAATAAAATTCATGTTATAAGTGTCATTTTACGAACTGAAAAATGGCCTACAAGAGTGTAAGTTCTCCCTACATTGACTGTTCCATACACAAGCCACTTAAGGGGCTATGAGTGTTGTACCACACATAACCGACCAAATATAGGTTTTTTAACACTTATGTTCTTTCTTTTTTTTCCTTCTGATTTTTTTTAAAAAAAAAACAAAATGATTAGGCTAGGAGTTTCAGCAAAACAAAAATAAAATTTTCAGATTACCAATAAAAATTTTATTCCAAGCAAAGCGTAGCAACAATTTCCATAGGCAAACATTAAGAATTCAATTAATTTTGCTGAAAAGTTAAATGATCCATTAAAACAGAACATGCCAAGAAAAAAAACTAGAAAACAGCATCAATTCCATCAGCACAATGTCTTGAAAGAAGTCTGGTCAATATATAGGACATGAGAAAAACAGAACAAAATAAAACAATGCATAGCATAAGGATAAATGTAGCAGCATTTGAATCAAGACCTGTCAAAGATCAAAAATAGAAAAAATTAACCACAAGCAAATAAGCAACAGAAAAATAATACAGCAACAGAACATCAACCAAAACATCCCCCCCCCCTCACACTTAAGACACACTATCCCAATGTGGGCATAGCAGCATAAAAACATGCCTCAGGAATGGACAAATGAAAAATAGAAAAGTGAGAACATTTCCTGGTAGGGGATTTGTGCTCCGTAGTGCAGTCCTCATTGCTGCATCTCAAATGAATGGCGAAGCTCACCAATCTCTGCATCAAGCTAGTCCAAGCATAGGAGAATCTGCTGCATGGACTCCTCCAAAGTTGCTATTAGCTTGTCAAGTTGCTTATGGAGGGAGTTAAGTTGGTGGTGTCGGTATGGGCACAAAAGAAGCTCCTGTGACCGGTTTGGTCTTCCTGAAGACCCTTTCCTTTATGGCCACAATAGGCCCCGGTGTGCAGAACTGAAAACCCAGCTCACCCTCTTTCTTTTGTAATAACCCCATCTCATCCAAAGTATAAATGTCCAAGGGAACCAAATCCACTGCCTTATGAAGATTATGGCTAGCAAGATCGAATACCTGAAGTTGGATGGCAAGATGGGTGATGATATGGCCAAGGATGAGCCTTTTGAAGCTGGTAACAGCAGCTCTAAACTGGGCAGCGATGAAACAACCGAAATTGACCTACCTTTTGTGCACCATGCAGTCTAGCAAAAATAGCTCAACCCGAGTGATAATACCAGGTGAACCATTACGGCAGGATAAGCTGTACACAATCAATCGGTGAAGATAAGTCAAAGAACTGTCAAACATATAACTATCCTTAGCAGATGCCAGATCATATCGCTTGGTTGAGGTAGGGTCATAGTGTTCCCAAAGGCCATCAGCATCAAACTCGGCTGGTAAATCATAAAAGCCCTCAACATACTCACCTGTCACCTCATCAATCAATCCCAATGTTAGATTGAATTCATCAATGGAGGAGGAGAAGGGTTTACTTATTAATCAAAATTGGATGACATCAGGGCTGTCTAACCCAATGAGCTTTTCTTTGTCAAGTTTGTAGGTACTGTAAAACTTATACACCAACTCATAAAAGACTGGATATTGAATCTGGAAGTATTTCTCCCAAACGGTCCCTTTTATATGCTCAAGAATTGACAACTACAATTTTTCAATTGCAGAAGGGTCGATTGACTTCCCTTGCACCACACGTAAATTGACAACCTTTACAAACATCTCCTTGTCTTCCTTAGTAAATTTCAAATGTCCATTCAGCTTAGACAGTGGAGGTGGTAGAGTTCCACGCAATCTCTTTGCTTGCGCCCTTATGGGCATAACGTCTCCCGAAGTGACAGCAACAGTAGCTCCCCTGTTTGTACTCTCGGGCACCTTACCCGATTCCTCTTCTTCAGCCCCTGTTGACTGTTTCTGGGTTGGGCTGCTAGACTCATTATCTCGTTCATCCTTCTGGTTTGCTCCTGAGTCGGTGGTCATGGCTTTGATCAGCTTCTCAACCAGAGTATCAGTCTTGTCATCTATAATCTTTAGCGGTAATCAGGATTTCTAGAATTACCGAGCAGCTGGTGGTTCTTGCCGGTGTAGACTTTGAGACCGGTGACCTTGGTGTCTACAGTAGCCTTGGATGGTTGCGTGAACGGAGTTGGTCTTTTCATGGGTGATATGTCTTCTTCTATTTCGATTGGATCCTTCCCAGCTCTGCGTTTCTTGGATTTGGAACCACCGCCAGAAGAAGCAGCTCGTGTATGCACCATGGTGAAAGAAAAATCATGAACTGAAAATAAGGAAGAAGAAAATGAAATTAGGTTTAAGAGATGAAGGGAGTATAATCAATAAAAATAAAAAGGGGGAAGAGAGTTTTAAAGGAATTAAAATCCCTAAGTGCCCCAAATTCTAAGTTTCCCTTGCTTATTTCAACTCAAATTCAGTTTTCCCGCCAAACCCAAAAAACCATTTTTAACTCACCTGCAAAATTCACCCTAAGTAAAAAGTAAAAATTTTTTACTGAAGTAACTAAAAAGAAGTAAATTACTGCCTACGAAATGCTTTGTGGGCATAACACGAATTAAAAATGCAAAAGAAACAAAAGAAAACAAAAGCTTGCGAAATGCTTTATGGGCATAATGCATATCCCAAAAATAAAATAAATAAAAAGAGAGAGAATTTTAGTTCTGGTTTTTAAAGTCCCAGCTCAACTTCCTGCTCATTCTACTCCTCTGTAGGTGATGTCAACATGATTTCACACGTTGAACGAGTGTCAAATCCCTCATAGAATGGCTTGAGATGATGGCCATTAACCTTAAACTATTTTCTCGAATCGAGGCTCTGAATTTCTACTGCTCCATGGGGAAAAACCTTTTGAACCATGAAAGGTCCTATCCATTTCATCCTCAATTTCCCTGGAAATAAATTTAATTTGGAATTATAGAGCAACACCTTCTGCCCTACATGAAATTCTTTGTGCCAAATCTTTCTATCATGGAGCTTTTATGTCGTATCCTTATAGCTCCCCGTATGGTCATAAGCATTGGTCCGTATCTCCTCCAATTCTTGCAACTGTAATTTCCTATGGACTCCTGCATCATCCAAAGACATGTTAGATTATTTCACTACCCAGTATTTCTGATGTTCAAGCTCTACGGGCATATGGCATGGTTTCCCATACACAAACCAAAAGGGTGACATTCCCAGTGGGGTCTTATATGCTGTCTGGTATGCCCACAAGGCATCATCCAATCACTTGCTCCAATCCCTCCGATTAGGACTGACTGTCTTCTCGAGAAAGGATTTGATCTCTCTATTGGTAACTTTAGCTTGTCCATTCCCTTGTGGATGATAAGTTATGGTCATACAATGATTAACACCATACTTCCAACATAAAGCAACTACTTCTTTGTTGCAAAAATGAGTCCCTCGATCACTAATGAATGCCTTAAGAACTCCAAACCTGCTAAACACATTACATTTAATAAAGCTTACCATAGTTTTGGCATCATTTGATCTTGTGGCTCTAGCTTCAACCCATTTTGAAACATAATCTACCAGCACCAAAATGTAAACATTCCCAAATGAAGGTGGGAAGGGTCCCATAAAATCCATACCCCAAACGTCAAAAATTTCACAAACAATGATTCCTTTTTGGGGCATCTCATGTCTTCTTCCCAAACTTCTGGATTTCTAACACTTTGCACACTATTTATAGAATTGGTAGGCATCATGATGCAAGGTAGGCCAATACAGCCCACATTCCAGAATTTTCACGGCTGTCTTCTTATGCCTATAATGGCCTCCACAAGCACTATTATGGCAGAAGTGTAAAACGGATTGGATTTCATTCTCAGGTATGCACCTTCGAATCACCTAATCAGCACAATGTCTCCATAGGTACGGATCATCCCAAACATAATGCTTCGCCTGGTTCTTAATCCTATCCTTTTCATGCCTTGTAAGTTCATCAGGAAACCGCCTGGAACATAAAAAAAATTGACAATTTCAGTATACCAAGGTGATTTCACAATTACACTTAAAGCAATCTCATTAGGGAATTTATTAAAGAAATCATCAGGTTCAATGTTGGGCAATCTGCTCAAGTTATCTGCAACCAAATTCTTGTATCCTTTCTTATCTCGCAGCTCTAAATCAAATTCATGAAGTAGAAGGATCCATCGGAATAAACGTGGTTTGGCCTCCTTCTTTTTCAATAAATATTTCCAGGCTACATGATCAAAAAAAATCAGAACTTTAGTTCCCAATAAATATGATCAAAATTTCTCTAATGTAAACACTACAGCATATAGCTCTTTTTCCATCGTGGAATAATTAAGCTGGGCATCATCTAGCATCCTGGAGGCATAGCTAATCACATGAGGATCCCTCCCATTTCATTGCCCAAGCACCGCACCAACAGCAAAATTACTGATGTCACACATAATCTTAAATGGTAAACTCCAACTGGGCGACTGCATAATGGGTGCTGAAATGAGTGCCTCCTTCAACATGTCAAAAGCTATCTTGTATGTTTCATCAAAATTAAACTCGACATCTTTTTACGATAATTTGCACAAGGGTTGCGCTACTTTGGAAAAATCCTTCACAAATCTCCTATAAAAACCTGCATGGCCAAGAAAAGAACAAATCTCCCTCACAGTGGTGGGGTAAGGCAAAGATTTAATTATGTCATTTTTTTGCTCAATCAACTTCAATGCCTCTTTTCGAAACCACATGGCCTAATATCAAACCTTGCTCAACCATAAAAAGGCATTTCTCATATTTGAGAACCATATTCTTCTCAATACAATGCTACAAAACTCTGGCTAAATCCTCTAAACATTCATTAAATGAATTACCATAAACAGTAAAATCATCCATGAACACCTCGATAATGTTTTCCACAAAATCTGAAAAAATGCTTACCATGCAACGTTGGAAGGTTGGGGGCTCGTTACACAACCCGAATGGCATCCTGTTGAACGTAAAGGTTCCAAATGGACATGTGAAGGTCATCTTTTCCTGGTCTTTTGGAGCAACGGGTATTTGGTAAAAACCCATGTAACCATCAAGGCAACAATAATGAGTCTAACCTGCCAAACGCTCCAACATCTAGTCAATAAAAGTTAAGGGAAAATGATCTTTACGAGTTATTGAATTTAATTTTCTATAGTCAATACAAACCCTCCACCCATTTTGGACACGAGTGGGAACCATTTCTCCTTCCTCATTATGGACTACTGTTATGTCTATCTTTTTGGGCACAACATGCACCGGACTGACCCATTGGCTATCAGAAATCGAGTATATCATTCCTACATCTTGTAGCCTAAGGATCTCCATCTTCACCACCTCCATCATGGCTAGGTTTAGTCTACATTGGGCATCTTGAATTGACTTTTTATCAAGCTCTAGCAAAATCCTGTGCATGCATATGGATGGGCTTATGCCCTTAATGTCAGCTATGGTCCAGCCAATTGCTTTCTTGAATTTTTTAAGAACTCCAACCAAAGTGTTCTCCTCTTCTTCACTCAATTTGTTGGAGATGATCATGAGTAGTATCTCTCCTTTCCTAAGGAAGGCATACTTCAAATGGCTTGGCAGTGGCTTAAGCTCTAATTCGGGTGCCTGCAAGGTTGAATATTGGGCTCTTTATTCAATTCATCAATGGCCTGTGTCACTTCATCTTTCAAAAATAGCATCTCCTTATAATCTTCGGCATTGTTGAGTGTTATTCCAAGTTCGTCTTCTCTATACAATTCAAAAACTTGTTGTACATATGGCTCGATTATGCCCACAACATAGGCATTGAAGACTTCTGGAGGGTACTTCATAGCATCATACATGTTGAATTTTATCACCTCTCCATCAAATTCCATGGTCAATGTCCCTTCATGGACATCAATCTTTGTTCGAGTGGTTGTCAGGAAAGGTCTTCCTAACAAGAGATCGGATGACTTTGGGGAAGTTTTGCTATCCATCTACACGACATAAAAATCTGCAGGAAAAATTAATTTATTAACTTTCACAAGCACATCCTCCAAAACTCTGATTGGGTATATGGTTGACCTATCCACCAATTGAATCACAACACCTGTCTCCTTCAGTGGACCTACATTCAAAGATTCATACATACTTGCGGGCATAATGTTAATTGAGGCTCCTAAATTGCACATGGCGTGTCTTATGCCCATATCATTGATCATAATAGGGATTGTGAAAACTCCCTTATCTTTGCATTTCGGTGGCACTTTCCTTTGAATTACTTCTGAAATAGTTTCACTAATATTCACCTATTGAAAGCCAATTAATTTATGTTTATTGGTGCACAAGTCTTTGAGAAATTTAGCATACCTAGGTACCTTTCTTATGGCCTCAAGCAATGGAATATTAACTTGTACTTTGCGAAAGGTCTCTAGGATTTCCTTCTGCTCCTTTTCTCACTTGGTCTTTTCTAATCGCTTAGGAAATAGGCATTGATTAATCACAGGCTGGATTGCCTTTTCATGATCTTTGGCTTTTTCCTCTTGCTCTCCTTTCTCTCATTCTTTGCTACCGTCAACTTCCAGTTCCTTCTCCTCATGATTTTTTAGCCTTTTTCCAGCTGCTTCAGGAAGTGTTCAGCCACTCGTTAGTGTCACAGCATTGACACTCTCTCTAGGGTTAACTTCTGCCTGTAATGGAAGTTTTCTTTATGACTTAATTCTGCTCAAAATTGTAGTCATCTAAGACATCTAATTCTCTGTATTCTTTATCCTTGTGTCTGTATTTTACTGATTTTGAGTCACGGTCTGCTAGAATTGCTGAACATCTTACTGAAAAGCATAAACATTAATTGCTAAATTTTTCACGACATCTTCTAGAGACATACCTAGAGGCTTTTGTTGGTTCGGTTTCTGCTGAAAATTTGGCTGTTGATTGCCATAATGTAGGTCAGGATGGTCTCGCCAACCTGGGTTGTATGTCTTAGAAAATGGGTCATATTTCTTCTAGGGTGGTCCTGGAAATCCTCCAACAGCATTCGCTTGTTCCTTGATTCTCTCCTCCTGAATCGAGGGGCATTGTTCAGTCGCATGATCTATTTGGGTACAGATTCCACAAGCTCTTGCTGGTCTCATATTGGTCACAAGTTCCTGCACAACAGATGTGAGCTATTTAATTTGATTTTCAAGGCTGGAAACATTCACCTCATGGACCTTTCTAGGCTGTTCTCTTTTGGTGCTAAAGGACTGTGCATTAGCAGCCATTATATCAATCAGATTTTGAGCTTCTTGAGGTGTCTTGTTCACTATAGCTCCTCCACTCGTAGCATCCATCATCTTCTTTTCTATTGGCAATAATCCCTCATAAAAATATTGTATCAGGTTCTACTTTATGATCCCGTATTGTGGGCATGACGCACACATTCTTTTGAAACATTCCCAATAGTCATGAAGATTTTCCATGTCTTTCTGCCGAATGGAACATATATCTCGCCTGATTTGGGTAGCTCTTTTGGCTGGAAAAAATTTATCCAGAAATAATCTGGCCATCTCATTCCATGTTGTGACAGTTCTTGAGGGCATGTAATAAAGCTAATCTTTGGCAGCATCTGCAAGAGAAAAGGGAAAAGCTCTAAGTTTAATATGTTCAAGGTTTACACCTTGCGGCTTCATACCTGTGCAAAAAATATGAAATTCCTTTAAGTGTTTGTATAAATCTTCATTCTCTAGGCCCCTGAAAGTAGGCAGTAGTTGTATGAGTCTAGATTTGAGTTCAAGGGGTCCTGTTATGTCCTCATAAGTGATGCAAAGTAGGGACTGATCTATGGGCATAGTGGCCATCTGTCTGAGAGTCTGCTCATTGTTTATGGCCATAACAGCTTCGCTATAGCTCTTGCTATCAGAGTTGTCACTGGTTGTTTCCTCGTGGGCACAAAAACTCTCCAAAACTGAGGCAGATTTTCTAAGTTTCACCTCTTTCCTTAATCTTTTTGCAATTTTCTTGATTTCTTTGTCAAAGCTAAGATTACCTTCAGAAGATCGAGTCATAAAAAAAGAATTAAGAAAATGTTAATTACCGTCCTCGGTAATGGTGCCAAAATTTGATCGGTTGTCAATTCCATCAAATTAATTCCTTACAAGCCACACGTTAGAATTATAATTTTGTAATAGTAGAAGTAAGGGTTGAATCCCACAGAGACGGCTTCAACTCACTTAATTCTTTGTGTTTAAAATAAACAAGGTGAATCAGAAAGTAATTGAGATAATCGAAGAAACAAATAAATAAATAAAATAAATTGGAGAAAATCAATAAAAAGTAATTCTCCCAACCGAAAGCATCAAGTATTCATTAATTGAATATGATCACGGATTCAAGAATAGTCCAAAGGCAATAAATGCACTAAGCCAGTTATAGTTTACCGCGCAAGTCTCACACGCCCCAATCTTCCTTTATTTGTAAGACGCCATGAAACAAGCTCTATGAAACGCCTCTAATCCCGGGATAGACAGGGTGGAAATATATTATCACTAAGTCATCCCAAAATTGCATTAGGAATTAGGAAGACCCGACTCTAGTTAACAGTTGTGACCCAGCATCTCTCGTGTTCAAACTAGATCCTCTAACCACAGAAGTACTACCACAAATCACAATAAGGATAGCATATTATTTTACCACTCCAGCAAGTCGAGTGACTTTTCTGTATCAAACAACCCACTTAGCTATATGCTAGAACTTAGAAACATGCAATATGCCTTATTTACATGCACTAGGAATAGCAATGGTTCTATGCAACTCAGAATTAGAGATAATAGTGCTTTGCTAATGGAATTAAGATCATTTAGATCTCACATAATCATTTAATGAATGAATTGAATTACTTCCAATTGGGAAGAATAATTGCCTAGCCTAGCATCATTTGCAAAATAAACATAAAATAAAAATAAAAGAAATAAAAACTGAAATTAAAATAAAACTGTAAAAACTGAACTAGCAATGTTAGAATAAATATTTAGAATCAAAAACTAGGAACCTCCTCTACATAGGAACATACTCCTATTTATAGAAGGTAAAATAAAATAATAAAAATAAAAATAAATAATTAATAATCCTAATCTTTAGATAAAAGAGTTTGCATTGTTCCCAATCACTTTTTCGTCCAGCTTAAGGAGATTAAGTGTAAGTAAAACTCATCCTCGTCCAAACTCGAAAACTGTCTAGATGTTGTCGTTTTGATGTCCCTTATACTCGCAAGCCTTATCAGCTTCCAGCTCATAGGTGTTTGAGTTCGACTCAACTTCTTCCTCCTTTAGTTCTCCAAAACGCAGCTCTGACAGGTCGTTTTGCCTAGCTTTATGTCCGCAAGCAGTGTCCCGAAACTCTAAAATCCAAATAAGCTTTAAAACTTCCCATTTAAGCACGTTTTCCCAAAACTCACCGTTTTGACCTGCAAAATATGAAATGTATGCAAGTCAATTGTTCTAATAAATAAATTATGCTAAAATGGGTGCTTTGTGGGCATAAAACATGACATTTTAAGGCTCGATCAGGTACATAAAAGTATAGGTACATATGGAGCATATTAGATTTGCATCGAAAAAGGCTGTGCACAATGTGTATATTTTCTAAACATGTGCAACATATATAGCACTATGTACTTAGCACATTAGAAAATACATCTTATATGCTCCACCTTTCACAAGTAAAATGCAATATGCTCCATATGTCCAAAGAACTCATGAGAGGCTAAAAGGCATGTATGTACATTAGAATTGACATCGAGGACCTATACAAAGCCAAATCAAAGAAAACCCTAAGTTACAGTATGTGGGTAAAAAGTCAGGGTCAACTGTTACCATTGCTGCTAATGATGAGATTGCCTTGACCTACATTAAAGAGGATTTTCCTCTCATGATTGGTTTTTAGATCATTGTCATCAAAGAACCTGAGTTATACTCGTACTAACTAAGTCCCACCATGGAGAGAATGTTATACAACATGAACTTTATGCCTGGTAAGGGTCTGGGTCAGTACCAACAGGGTCTGGGTCAGTACCAACAGGGTCTGGTTGAGTTCAATATCCTTACAACCATGTAAGAGGAGAGATATTGCATTAGTTTGACCCCTATACTTTAGATAAACTAAAGAATTGTAAGATGGTTGCCTTTATCTAAGGAGAGATACAACATGATCAAGCTCTTGAGTTGCCTAACTTGGATGACTTCTTCAATCAATAGTTTGCTATCTTTGATGATGTTTATGACTTGTCAGCCTTCATAACACCTAAGAAGGTCTTTTCCACCTCTTCTACCATCAACCCTGATAATGCTTTCTAGATCTTTAATGATGTTGCGAATCTCTCCACTGATCACCTTGAACCGAAAACCACTATAATCACCGCATTGGAGACCAAGCTAAAATCAAGAGAAATCAAAGAGACAATAAAGAAATTTAACTCACTAAGGCTTAATAAAGCTTAATATTTAATTTTTAAACATGATTAGGGTTTAATTAAGGTTAATTAATCACTAATCACTTAATTAAAAGCTTAATTATATGAGATTAGTTAAGTTTTAATTTTAAACAAGTTTAGCTTTAGAATTAATCATGTTGAGATCCTTTAGATGTTAATACCTTAAGGGTATTTATAAAATCCAAAGGATAATAGGCTAAAAATCATTGGCAATGTAGGGAAAAAGTGGAATTTTTCACTTCATGCATCATATGAAGTGGTATATGTGATGCATAAAGTTGAAAAATCAACTTTATGCTACTCATAAAGTTAAAAATTCACTTCATGCATTAGCTTACATAAGCCGTAAACTAGATGTGCCACATGACTAAATGATCTATAAGGCTATGAAACATGTGTATATAACTTGATTTCAATAACAAGAATCCATGTCAAGCCGTATCGAGAAAAGATCAAGTTCACAGTATACGTGCATAAGAAGACCAACTTCATATGCTACCTTGTACAAGCCAAAAACTAGATGCGCTATATGATCAAATGGCCTATGCTATTACAAATAGCATATATACAACTTGGATTCAAAAGTAAAGCACCACACCAAGTTGTATCAAGGAAAATCCAAAACTGCACATGCGCTGGTGAAAATCCAGGGTCAACACATGTGTCACCTCAAAATGATCCTAATCAAGAGGTAAACTATATAGATCCTGACTTTTCACTTACCCTACAATTTTGGATTTTCTTTGATTCATTTTGGTATAGGTATTTAATATTGACCCCAATTTGCATACATGTCTTTTAGCCTCCCATGAGTCCTTTAGATATATGGATTATGTTACATTTTACTTGTAGAAAGTGGAGAACATAGCATGTACTTCTTGATGTATGAAGTACATAGTGCTACATGATATGCACATTCAATTAAGATATGTATAGTGCATGGCCTTTTCCTATACAAATCTAACATGCTCCATATATCACCATGTCTTTTTGGCATAAATAACGACTAATGAGCATAAGGCGCACATCCATAGGTGCTCTAATTGTAGGGCACACACAGGTGTAAAATTAAATGTATTACGCATATACTATTATATGTTGCATATATAACACTTTTCTTCACTATATATTATGCATGTCATTTGCAAAATTTACAGAATCCCACATTATTTGCTCATTTATGGAAACAAACAACCCTTACCTATAAATATAACTCATATGCTTATAGAAGAATGGTCTACAATTTGCTAATTAAGGCTAAACTTTACCAAAATAATTTCTCACTTAATTAAACACTTAATTAAGTTACTAATTAGGATTAGAGACTAATTAATCCTCACTTAAATCCCCTAAACTTATTTAGAATCAAGATTAGAAGCCTAATCCTTATTGGTGAATGTTGAAATGCCTCTTCCTCCCTCTTTTCTCTTAATTTTTTAATGGGTTTATGATTTTGCATCAATTTTTCATTAATTAGCTTTAATTATAAATGCAACTGTAGTATTCTTAGCTTTCGCGTAGTTAGAATGATATGTAACAGTCACATATTCGCTTGGATTTGTGAATTCTTTCATTTTGTTGCTTTGATTATATATATTATGTATAGTACACATCGCTCTATATATGGTGTATATAACCTAATTTTTTAGTACATGTTATGCATATCATGCCATATATTATGCACATAACTACTAGGTTTCATTGTTTTGCAATTTTTCACTCATTTTCACTTATTTTTTTGATACTAATTAAAGTTTTCAGTAGCATTAGTGGTTCTATAGTAACCCTAATTATTTGAATTCATCATGTTGGAATTAATAGAGTGATATGGCAACGGAATAAAATAAAAATTTATTTAAAACATATGGAAATTAGATCTATACAATCATTCAAACATAATTCTAATCAAAAGATCATGGCATAGAGAATAGGAGTAACACTTACTTTAATATCGTTCTACTTCTTTTTTGTTTTGCAAAAGAGTTGTAGAGAACTTCTTCCAATCCCCAAACTAGGAGATCTCCAAACTACAAACACCAAGATGAAGGTTTAAATTAGTAAACTCTTTTACTATAAAACTCTAATCAATAGACTAGTAAATTAGAGAAAGATAGAAGATGAATATGTTGTTTTTCTCTTCTAAAGTGAATAGCCGAATGTGATTTCTTCTTTGGATAGTGTATGTCATGTTTTTCTTAAGAGAAGTGACATAAGATGACTTATCTTAACCATAATCCCATAATATTACAAATATATATGGGCACATTAGGGTTAGAGAGGTGTAGGATAACTTAAGTTGTGTATGTATATAACATATGCTTACTTAAGTCAATGGGTCTAACCCATGGATCTTACAAGCCCATCTTTAATTCAATTTAGAAATAAATTCAACCCAAAATATATTTTATTTATGGTATATCAAATAACCAAAAATAAAATCTAATATTATAAATAATATCAAATATTATTTAATAATATTTCATAATATCATCTTTTAATTTTCAATCCAAATATTTCCTTGTTTGTGTATGACCTCCTGGGCTTTAACCAAATTGGCAAAATAC
This sequence comes from Dalechampia spathulata, assembly GCA_948192965.1. NCBI lineage: Eukaryota > Viridiplantae > Streptophyta > Magnoliopsida > Malpighiales > Euphorbiaceae > Dalechampia > Dalechampia spathulata. The sequence goes on from CANYBF010315313.1 coordinate 30,501, forward strand.
CATAAATATCATTGAATCTCATCAAATGATATTATTGTATGTAAGTTAAGAGTGGTGTCTAATCACACATCATAACTACTTAAATGTTAAGAAGTCAATAGTTTAACTATAACCATTCCATATCAGATACCATTGCAATAAACTCCTTTCACCTTTCACTATCTCGTTTAAGTTTGAGTTTGAATTAAAGTTAACTCAATACATGATCAAGTAATATTAGATCATGCCTTAAACTTGAATCTCCATGCACCATAATCTTTATTCTCAAAATGCCCCTTATGAATCTTATTCATAAATTGACATTTTTACTCTGTCTAGGGATTCTTGAATCTAAGATTATTACATGGACTATGAGATATAACCCTTATTTGAAATCTGGTTAGTGAATCCTCTATCAATATGCAACTATCTTCAACTACTATATACTATACTCAATGTCCAGGTTACAAACACCCCTTAAAAGAGGTATTATGATAAGGAGTCAAAATATAATATTTTGTAGCTAAGATAACTTTGATATTTCAAGTCCAAGGATACTTGCATTACTTATATAAGTGAGATATGTCTTCATTAACATAGATTATTATCCATATGAAATCTCACTAGCAAGATCATATCCAATGAATTAGTACTATACAATTCATACACATATTAACTTTAGACATCTCATGTCATGGTGTATGAGAATGCACCTCTTAAAGGAAGTATAACATGTACTAATATATCCGTTTTAGTAATATCCATTCTTATCAATACTATGATCAGGGATGATTCAGATATTGAACATTTGCATATAAAGAATCTCATTTCATAAACATACTTTATGAATTCCTTTTACACTATTCAAATATCATAGAATTCATTATTTAGTTTAATGCTCCAAATAATATACATATAATGAAATATAACACTAAATAATGAATGATGCATTAATTGTAGAAATATATAATTATCTAGGTGCACACCATTGATTGGAATCCTTTATCAAATTGGCTGTCAAAAGAGATAAGATGAGTATCTTAAGGCTAGTAATACTCCTGGACATTACTAGAACCAACAAACACATTAATGAGATTATGCAAGTATCTATATGCATGTGAATCTTACTCCAATTTGCTATATTTGATCAAAACCACTAAGTGTAAAACATATATGTTATGCATGTAAGTAAAAGGTATGTAGGTTGCCATTAAAATTGACTTAAGTAGCTTAGAGAATGGCAATTGATGCTTAAGTGAGCGTACAATTATAATAGATAGGTCCCAAGTCTAGAAGTCCAATTGATCGTGAGTTGAACATACGCACTCAAGTCCATGATGCAATACTTACAAAACAAAAACACATTTATGACCAGACCTTAAGCTATAAGAGTACACAACTTGAGTGTACGTAATATTAGCTTAAATAACACTTTGAGGTAATCAGACCAATAATTTAACTTAAAGTATATGAGTCCACCTTGTTGGTAAATTAACCAATAACTTAAATGAAGGTGAACCAAACATATATCTAGAGTTTAAGGCTTTGGAACGTGAGCAATTACTCTCCCGCTCGAATAAAAGTCTTAGTGGCATAATATGTTGATATATATATATATATATATATATATATATATATATATATATACATACATACATACATATATACATACAATTTATTTGTTAGCTTGATAAGTGATAAATTTTGGAAGTCTATACATTCATTAAACTATGTTACAAACTTGAGTGATTGAATTTTATGTGATAAAGAAGACAGAATTATTACTACCAAATAATCAAAATTGATTTATGTAGAAAACCACAATAGATGTTCAATATACTATCTACTTACATATAACCATTTGAAACAAACATATGAATGTCTTAAAATATTTAAGATTTTCGGATCACTTATTTGTTTAAATTAGAAAAATTGTTAAAGTACTGATTAACTAGTTTGAATTGAAAATAAACTTCTCGTATAAAAATGAAAAAGAATGCATATAATAGTGAATAGATTCAATCTATTTAATTATGAGAATTTTATTCATAAAATATGCATTATGGGAAAATTAATTATAATGTCTAAGTTAATAAGGTAGGTGATCAATGGTAATTAAAGAAGGACTGAAATTAATATATTGGTGGATTTGATATTAACTAATTTGCATATATATTATATATGCTTATATGAACAACTAATATAAGCATGTAAATTATTTGGTTGAATAATAAGAAATTTGTACATAATAGGTGAGGAGAATAGAGGAATCACCACCCCTGCTTCACATTTGGATAAAGGTAAAGTGAAAACAGGTTTTTACCCTATAATAATTACGCTATAAACAAAATTGCAGGTAAAATAAAAGACTCAATGAATCAAGTTTCATAATGCAAAATGTTATGAATATTATATTATTATTATTTAATGTTGGATGGGTGATATATTGACATGTTTGAGATGTTATTGATTTATAGTTGTGTGGTCTTTACATAAATGCATACATAATAAATTTATGCATTATAAATCATTAGCATAACACTTTAAAGGAATAAGGGAGGCACAGTTAATACAAATGACATTATTATACAAAGATAAATAATACATAGATACTGGAAAAAATAAATTATTGAAAATATACCCATTATGGATTGTGCACAATTAGAGATACATATTGTTATGATCATAGAAAATTGATGAATTCACAAAAAAAGGTGAATTCACAGAGAAAAGATGAAATAATAGAAAACAGAGGAATGTAACATATTTTTACATTCATTATGACATCCAATGACATTATTATGAGAAAGGAGAAATGCAACTCCAGATTTGCATTTATCGACATTAGGCATATTATTAATATTATATTGATTAACATAGTGATATTACAATTGATTCACATGAATGTTGGATAGTTTACAGAAACAACTACATAATTTTATTACATATTATTACAATAATGGAATAGTGATGAAATGATTTTATTTATCACTATATTTATTATGATTAATTGTTATAAATTTTCTTAATTGATTTATTTATTATTTATATTATATTATAATAAAATACTATAATTTTATTTATAGCATAATTATTATTAGATACCATTGAGTTTTATACTCAACCTTTGTTATTTGATTAACATAGGCTAGAGTAGTTCAAAAGGGCGACTAGATCAATAAAGCATCAGGGCAATCAAGATAATCCAAATCACGTATGATCCTCGGAATACATTTTGATAATATAATGTATTCCTAGCAAACATTTTTATTAGCATAACTGTCATTGTATAATTATGGGCAGTAAAATGTTTTATGCTTGTCAATTTAGTAGAGATACTATAAATATCTAGTGTATGGCTTGTATAAATGATATAGACAATGTTTATATACAAGAGGTTAATAGTTGGTATGCCATATTTATTATGTGAATATTTTATACGACAGGTGATGCTGAAACCACAATTTACAAAAAAAAATAGTTACAAAAATATACCAGATATATTCCGTTAATAAAAAAATTTACAAATCCTTTATAGAGTGATTAATGAACCCCTAATTATACGCGTATATTTCTATTAATCGCCCTATGGGAGCATGTTTCACCAAACGGGTATGACACTAAAAGTAAATTTTTGAACTTAGTGAATTAAAATATATTTTAGTTAAATTCTTAAAGAATAATTAGAATCATTAAGTTTTTCAAGTTTAAAATTGAAAATAAATTAAATATTAAAATTAACATGTGATAGGCATTTTTATGGTTGCAAAATTAACCTACAATAAGTTTTAAATTTATAATCTTTTATCCTACAAAATATGCTTTTGCAAGTATACGAGTCATAATTGTAGTATAAAGGATATTAATATACGAGTCATAATTGTAGTATAAAGGATGTTAATCCCATAAAGATTGATGTATTGATTATTAGCTTCAACCCAGAGATTAAAAATCAAGTTCAAAATGTCACATCCTAACTTGCATGATTCGCTATGCATTCATAAATTGATAATATATTATGTTTATATATGCTATTGATGTTCAAATGATGTGGAATTATGATTATGTTGATAGATATATGATAAGAATTGAGTTTAAAGCTCAAAAGAGTAAAGTGAAAATTTTGCTAAAACCATTGAAACGGATGGATAAACGGCACTAAAACGATGATTTTAGGCTACACACATTGAATTTGATAAAATGGCTTTGACCATAGTGGTTGTGTTAACTTAAATTATATATATGAAAATTTTGAATAAAAATTTTATTTCTGACATCATAATTAAATTTGATGATGTAAGCAAATGAAATAATGTAATTTTTATGGAATTATGGAATGGAAACTTAGTTTTAAAATTAAATTGGTGAATTATATAATTAAAATAGACATTAAAAATTAAAAATAGAATTTTCAATTAAAAAGATATGATGATATCATAATTATTAAGGATGATGTCATAAATAGGAATTTTGGAATTATGAATGGAAAATAAATGAATAGAAAATTAAATATATGAAAATAGAATTAAGATATGATATGATTAAGTTATTATAAATTAAATATAAGTGGGATTGGTAATTGAAAAAGTGTATGGGAAGTTGGAAAAGTCATTTTGGAAATGGTGTTAGTAAAAGGAGAGAGAGTGTAAGAATATTAATTAATTGAGTATGGAAAATTAGAGCATGGTATTTATAATTAAAATATGATTTATTTAGGAGTATATTTAGGGTTTAATTTGTATTTTAAGGTATTATTGGTGTATTTTTAAGAATAAACATGAAAAATACATGTATTTAAGGGTTAGGATTGTGTATGTGTGAGTGCAAAGTAGTTAGTGTGTACCCACCCATATATAAACTAAAAACCCTACGGTTTTCCTTCAACAACCCCTCAATCTATCTCATTTCTCCTTATCTCTTCTATGTGGCCGAAATACACTTTCTTCTCCTCCTTACATCTCTTATCTTATCAACATTTATCTTCTTTTATGTCTTGTTCTTCACTTCTCTTAAGCAAAATCCGTAAATCACCATCTCATATTCTTCTTTTCTTCTCAAATTTTATTTCTAAGTTGGTTTTACATGCAAGCTTGAAGATTTTGTTGAAGTACCATCACATATACAACTCTCAAGTTGAAGCCGAAGCTAAACTATCAAGGGAACTGAATTTGTGCCTTATTTTCTTTCTCCTTTGACTTCGGTTCGTAAGCTAAAGCAAGTTTCTTTTGAATACAACAAGGTTTTACTCTTATATTCTTCTTTTCCTTTGTTTATTTTGTTGGCCAAAGCAATTTCTTCATGGTTTCTAAAGCTTTTGTTCAAAACCTTCTTTAAACATGAAGATTTCTTAAGAAACTGCAACTTTCTCTTCATGAATCCTTATGATACATGTCCGATCTAACCATATTTGTTCATGCATTTGTTTGTGAAGATATTAAACATACAAAAAGGGGACAAGGACATGAGGATCCATAAATATCCAAACCCAAATCAAGTTTGAGGCAAGATTAGTGCAATATTTGTTGAGATAAGCTTAAGGTGAGTAAGGGTAAGTTAGATTAGTGTTAGATCCATTGATTTGGTGAATTTTTGTTGATTTTAAGTTACTAGTTGAATGGTCCTCTTACTATTTTAGTTATTTTTAGTTGATTTTAGTTATTAAGATGATATTAGAGTGCTTAGAGTTGTAAAAACACATGAAATAAAGCATTTGGGGATTGTGTGGGTGTGTGTGTCATGGATTACCATTTTGGCCAAAATCCTCTAAGAATAAGTTGCTGCTAGAAATTTTAAAATGTGAATAATAAGTTAATTTATTAAAAATAAAAAGTTAATAATAAAGAAAATGAGGAAAACAAGCTTAAAAATGAGTTAAATTGAAGGATTAAAGGTTAATTGACAAATAAAGGGGTATATGACTTAATAATTTAAATGAAATGGTAAATTTTAAGTATGACATAATGAATTCACTTTTAATTAAGGTTTAAATTAAGTCATTATGTTAAGTTAAGAAATAACTAGAAAGAAAATGACTTAAAAGGGGCTGAAATGAGCAAAATGAGCAAATTAAGACTTTCATGTTCATATAAATGAATATGGAATATGGAAATTATAAATAATTGAATTTTTTAAGTAAATTAATAAATATGGTAGAAGAATTAAGGTTTAAATGAAGTAATAATAAGGTTTACTAAGTTAATTTAAGAAAGAAGAGTTAAATTGGACATATAAGAAGAATTGGAAATTTGATGTTATTTTTAATGGGTATTCAGGTAAGTCATGTAATTGGTATAAAAAGGACATTTAATTAACTAAATAAAGGGTATTTCTAAGGACTAATTAAGTCATAATTAATGGAATAAGTTGAACTAATTAAAGTAATTAAAGGTGGGGTTAAGATAAGCTTATGATGAGGGATAATTAGAGATGAATGCAAATGACTTATAATAAGTTTAAATTGAGAATTTAAAAGGATAATTGAGAATAATAAATATTATTAAAGGTTTATTTAAGTTATTAATGAAATGGTTA
>CANYBF010315326.1:0-11862 GCA_948192965.1 Dalechampia spathulata
GTTAACGCATAATGTAATACGCTATAATATGTGCTTACATATTAGGTTGCCATAACATGCATATAATGTGTCATACATGCTCACATGTCATGCATATGCCATGTTACTTTTATCGCTATATCACATAACATGCATATGCCATGCCATCTAAATGCCATATAGCTTTATATGTCATTCTACATGCAACCTTGCAACGCCAATACAGATGACACGTTGTGTGTTTATAATTACGCTCGTATGCTTGTCTGCTTAGGACAATAAATTCCAACTAAAATGGTAAAATCGATTTGGAAACTCATAGAATAGATCTCCACCACCCGAACCCAATCTCTGAAGGGTTTAACTAGCACTCATGCTATGGGTCGGTTGGACCAATCCGGAACCATCCGGTGGTGACTCCTTGCGACTCTTTCGAGTTCGTATCATTCCCTAAGGGAACCCCTTATGAAGACTGCGCTTTCGCTCCAAGTGCGGTCCCCGGTCCGTGACTTTCGCAAGCCTCGCTCTGGGCCCCGGCAGAAACCGGCGCTCACAATTGTCTTATCTTTTCAAATATTTCAAAGATAAATTAATTAGATAATTACCAAGTTAAAACAAATCAACTAAAACATTTATCAAATCATTATCCATTAAGTTCCAATAATTACATGAGGTGATTAAAATAATTACTATTTAATAGTAATTAATTAAATAAAATAATTACCAATCATAAATCACCTAAGAATCCAAAAATGACATGATTTACTTAATAAATCTATTGATAGAAAAAATTTAATCCATTAATAAAATTGTTTAAGTAAAAGGAAGCTCACTTGAATTAATTAAACAATACTTAAACTTAATCAATTTTGGTAATTATCAAAATAGAAAAGTCAACAATATCTTTATTAAGAAAGAAGAATTAATTAAAATATTTTAATAGTGAAAAAAAGTGATTAATAAAAATAAGTTATATTTTATTTTCTATTAAATTTATGAATTAAAAACAAGCATATATTTAAATTAAAATATGATTTGTGTATTATACATATACTTAAGTGTATTTATTTTATATTATGAATGATAATATTTATTCAATTATTTTTTAGTTTTATGTTAAAATATGATTTATTAATTAATTAAAAATAACATATGTTAGCCTACTCAAATTTCTTGATGTATATTTTGATGTTAACAAACAAGTTTCCTTTAATTTTCTATGAAATTTGTTAAACAATCATTGGTATGGACATACTATATGTTGGTGCAGACATGCCACTTATTAGTATGGGTGTACCATCATTTGTTATAGCCAATAGATTGCTTTCAAGTTTTTAGGCAAAATATTTGGTATGATTATACCCCTTGGTTTGGACAGTCGTATTGATGTTATTGTCAAATTGGTGTTTCTTAAGTGCTTTGAGGAATAGACACTCATAGAGCCATACCATTTGGTTGTATGGTCTTACGTGACTTATTTATGTAATTTTTCAACTTTCTTAAAAAGACTATAATCATTCTAAATGCATTTAATATTTAAAGCAAAGAGTCTCTGTAGTAAGAAAAATATATTTATTGTTGGAAATCATTTCTATCAAGTTAGTAATTTGATTCTTTGAATTATTAAGCTCTCTCTCTCTCTCTCTATTGAATATCTCAAGCTTTCTTATTTAGCTTTGAACTTGTATTTTACTTTGGATTGTTGAGAGAAATTAATTGGGATTAATTATTGTATTTGAGAGAATTTATTATGAGTTGATCTTAATCATAAAGGTTTAAATGTAAGCCTTGAAAACACTAGGATTTTGATTTTTGGTTAAAAAATCAATTTGTATAATCTTATAAAGATTAACGAAAATCTAAGTTGTGTGCTTAGTAAGTGGATATAGGCAAGATTGTATCAAACCATTATAAATTTGGTGTTGCTTATTCGAGGATTTCAATTGATATAAAAGCTTGTGCTCTTCATCTGAGCAAGAACTCACCTTCTTTGAGCTGAATATCATGATAACACAAACCCTAAAAAGTTATTCTTACAAAAGATCTCCTTTCTTTAATGGAATCAATTATCCTTATTAGAAATATATGATGGAAGTTTTATTAGAGAATAATGGTGTTGATTTATGGGATTTAATCAAGAATGATTACATTCCTTCAACTGTTATTATTGAATGAGTTACAACATAGAAAACTAGATGTGTTTGAATAAGAGAAGAATCTAAAGCAAATGCTAGAAACAAGAAGACTATGAAGATGCTCTATTATGCTATAAGCAAAAAAGAATATAGTAGAGTATCTCACTGTCAAATAACTAAACAAGTGTGAGATACACCTGAGACACATATAAGGGAACTAATCAAGTTAAAATGAAGAAAGTGTAATTACTAACTCATTAATATAAGTTATTCACTATGAAGATAAACAAAAACATATCAAAAATGTATAGTCGACTCATAGTGATCACCAATGACCTTATAAAGTTTGGAAAAGTCTATCCTAAAGAGGACATCCATAACAAGATTTTTAGAGTATTGTCAAAGAAAGATTAGGAAGCTAGAATAACTTTCATTGAAGAAGCATAATTGTCCACTTTGTAAACCAATGTGCTTTTAAGAAAGCTTCTTACTCATAAGATCAGAGAGAGAATATTTGAAAAGGACTTTAAGAAGCCATTCAAAGTAAGGAAAGATCAAAGCAAGAAGGAGATCTTCAAGGAGAATCCAATTACTTATTTTGAGTGCAACAAACCCAGTCACATGAGAAATGAATGCCCAAGACTTAAGAAGTCATTTAAACCCTTTAATATGAAGTCTTTGAAAGCAATTTGGGATGATGAATCATATAAGAATGGATCTGAAAGTGAAGAGACTACAAATCTTTGCTTCATGGCCCTAAATAATGAGCTAAAAAATGATAAGGTAGATACTTCTTCTTAAACTTATTATAATGATGAACTTGATGATGAGGAAGATGCTTTGAAAATAATTTTGAATAAGTATGAGTTATTGAATATTAAGAATAAGATTTTAAAAAGTAAGTATTCTAATATTTTAAAAGAAAATAAAGACTTATAAAATATAGTAAATGAACTTACTTGTTTTAAAACTTAATTTGAAGATGCAAGTAAGAAAATTTTATCTTTGGAAAAGCAAAATGAGATTTTAAGTGATGAAAATAAATCTTTGAAAAGTAGGAATGGGCATTCAATCGATCAGGTAACCACCTAACTGATTTTGTAATGTTATTGTTAACTAATTAACCGATCAAATGTAGAACATTTTAACCAATTAGGACCGTTTCACAAAACCAAACTAACCAAAATTATATTTGGTAGATTTGGTTAATAACCGACTAACCGATCATAAATTTAATAACTTGAATCAAATTCTTGAGCATTTTATATATGGAAAGGAAAAATAAAAAAAATTCAATAGCCTGAATCAAATTCTTAACTGCTTTTTATCCATGTTAAAACCTGCTCAAGAGCTGGAATCTATACCAATGTACAAGCAAAAAAATATCCATTCTAAGGAAGGAGAAACTAAACAAATATACCATATATCTTCAAAGCTAAAAATGCTTGACAAAAGAAGCCAAATGTAAATAAGCTAAGAATTTAGATCCAATACGCAAAAAGGTTCACAACAGAACAATAATTAATAAGAAAACCAAGAATTTGAAGACCTTTCAATAACATCATATGCTCCACTCTCACATAAATTCTCTTCTTAATAATCATGTTACCAACCTGTAAATTCATGAACATAATTAGTAAACAAATTACAAATAAGCAATATAGAAGATAATGGTCATAAAAATCAAGTAGAACATAATAACTATTACAATTAAGTAACTAGATTATCAAATCATTGATCTATAAACAATAATTTCATTATAGATGATAGCTATTACTCTAATTCTAATAAACATAAAACAATAACTTGACAACAAAAATAAGGCAAATTTCTATGGCTATTAACATATTATGATGAAAAGAAACCCTTTAATCAAATACAATCGGCATAGGTAATATAACATCATTAAACTTAATAATAAAACAGATTCACCTCAGCACACTATATATGGTTCATAAATTAAAGTCAATATTATTGCAAAGGAGTAACTAAATATAAAAATTGTGTAAATTACAAAAACAACATAGAAATTCATACTAATATCTTTACCTATAATCATAAATCATTGATAATAACACAAAATCCACACCATTATAATTACATAAGGATACAACAATTAAAAAAATCATTCAAATTGTGTAATTAACATTCATAAAAAATGGTAAATGGGTGCTTAAAATTAAAACCAACACTGAGTATTGAACATATCTACCATACCAGTAGCAATGAAGATCACAAATTAGCAAAATAAATATAATAAGTTTGAATGAAAATGACATATCAGTTACCTAATTATGGGTTCAAAAGCAATGCAAAAGTAAAAAGAGAAACACCAAACTAGATAAGTTCAACAATTCTAATCCAAACATAAAATCACTTTAATAATCAAACCATAAATAAATAAGTTTAACAAACCATACCTAATAATGCATTAACAAACCAAGCATTAGAACTAATGTTAATTTGTATCTATGGTATTTGATGATTCCATTTTAAAGGCTTTAATTATTACTTCTACCATAACTGTAAATGCAGTAATTCATTAAGATTTATAAATGAAAGAATAAATAAAATATAAAACATGAATAAGTAAAAGAAAAAAAATCTTACCCTTCTCCAGTTGTTCAACATCTTTAATATCTTCCTCAACATTTATTTCATCATATGAGGTGTGAAGCCAATCTTGGGAACATACCAATAACTCAACTAATTTAGGAGTCAATGAACTCCTAAATGGATCAAGTACTCAACCACAAGTGCTAAATGCTGCCTCAAAAGCCACAGTAGAAATTGGAATAGTTAACACATCTCGTGCCATTTGAGATAACACTGGAAAATGAGAAAAATGAACCTTCCACCAACCCAAAACATCTAAGGTAGGGATTTTCTCAACAATCCTCATTCAAATATTTATCTAATTCTGACTTGCTATCTCCATAATATTTTTTGTTCTTATATCCTTTAAATAAAGCTGGCTAATCCTTATTAGAAATCTCAATCACATGAGAACTTTTAAAAGTATCCCTTTAACTTTCAACCTCATTTGAATGATTTGAATTATTTTTATATTCTATAAATAACTTATAAGTAGCCACTTTCAACTTTGCAATAAATTGCAAGCACTTCTTTTGTATAAAAGCTCTATCAAAGCATATTCCATTTAATCTAATTTGTATCTAGGATCAAGAACAATTGCAACATAAATTAACATGTTATTCTTTTTAGGTTCACCCCAATATTTATCATATTTATTTCTTATTCTTTTGCTATTATTGCCAGCTCAACATCATCATTGCTATTTTCTAGTTCCTTCAATAAAATATACACTTTTGAAATTTCATGAAAAATGGTATTAAAAGTGCAATATTTGGTTCCTAACACTCTCAAAGTTAGCTTATAGAATTTTTTTCAAGAACTTACAAAATTGCCTTACATTTTCCCAATCCTCTGAATTTAGCCTATGATCTATTTCCATATACTTACCATTAATTTTATCATCTCTTATTAAATTACACTTGTATGACCTATTTTCTTCATCATATTTTTCAAAAGCCCTTTCAAATTTTTCTACTCTACCTACTATGAGATATGTAGAATTCCATCTAGTTGTAGAATCTAAAGTTAATAATGCTTTTGCATTCAATGTTCTCTTTTGCTACACATTCTTTAACTTAACCAACCTAGATGGTGATGCCTTTATATATTTCACCACACTCCTATCAATGGAATTTAAAATATCTTTAAGCCTTCTGTAACAATCCAGTTGACAATGTGAGCTACACACCTTATATGCACATATTTATCCCCTAAGAGCGTTGGACTCTATCTAGCCATTTTCTTTTTAAAGCTAGTCATGATAACATTATTTGCAGTTGCATTATTCAAAGTTATTATCATCATATTATCTATTTCTTATTCACTTAAGCACTCCCTGATCATCTGAGTCAAATCATCCCCTTTATGATTAGTAATTTAAATAAAGCTAATTTTTTTTACATATGTTCTATTGATTGTCAATATAATGCACCGTAACATACATGTAATTCACTTTCTGAATAAAAGTCCATGTATTTATGGTAAAGAAAACTCTAGAATGATTAAGCTTCAACTTCAATTTCAACTTCTTTTTTTCATTAGAAAACATCTTATACATATCCCTTATTAATGTTCTTTTAGAAGGAATATGAAATTGAGGACAAATTTAATATAAGAACTTTTTAAAACTTGGATGCTCAACAAATTTCAAGGCTAATTCACACTTAACTATTAATATAGCTAATGCTTTCCTAGTAATAAGCTGATCAAATTTTTAAGAAGTTAAACTACTAAGTTCCCCAGTAGCACCTGATTGCAAGCTCAATTTCATTTGTTTCAACTCATTCATATTTTATGGATTACTCTCATATCTACCTAAATGATATTTCAATGAACTAGTCCCATTTCTTTTTGGATTAAAAAGAATTGCATTTAGCCTTTTTTCGACCATTAACTTCAAAATCTTCAAAATGCTTCCAAACTTCAGACCTAGCTCTATTTGCTTTTCACTTTTTATTCTTATTAATATTAGTTTGGCTTGAAGTTGACGCAATAGAGACATTACTAGTTTTCTCTTGTATTGTATTCTCTTTGACACTTGACATTATCACTTAATAAAATTTAAATATAAAATATATTAAATAACAACATTACTGAATAGATTATAACTTTAAACATAAAAAGAAAGTTGAAAAATGTAGATTGACAAAGGATAGATAATAGGAAAGTAAAAAGTATGAAAGGAAAAGATTTTATCCTTAAGTTACATAAATTGGAGAGAAGGGAACTAAGAATATTCATTTACTAAAGTTATGTGGATAAAATGATCAAAGTGTTAGTGAAAGTAAATAATACAGTTAGAAATTTGGTTTCATAAATATTAAAGAATCTATCTATAACTAAAAAGCATAAATACCCACGAATAAGAAATCTTAAATGCTATAAAATAGATAAATTTAAATAGTAATCTAAAACCATATAATCTAACTAAATTAAGTATAATAAATTATTAAACTATAATACATTAAAAATATAAGAAATTGAAAGGATGTTATTAATAACTTCTAACTTTTATTTAATTTTTGTTGCTATTGCTTTTTAAAAATGCTAGATTACTGATTTACAGTCTAAATCAAAAGAAAAAATTGATATGATTAAGTTTCAATATATATATAGATATATAAATGAGTTTGTATTGAAACATATATATTATTAGTTTGATATAGTTGCTGTAAATATATATTTTATAATTTATTCAAATTCAAGAATATGTTTTTTCATATATTAATATAATAATTTATAGTTAGTTAAAATATTACTTATTAATTAATTATATAGTAAGTCATTTGGTCAAACATATTTTGCTAGACTTTAGAATAATAATTAATAATACTTAATAATAAGAGATTTGGTTCAAAAGATATAATAATTAATTATTATTACCAACATTGAATTTATCATTCATGATTTGGGAAAATCAATTAGCTCAATTTCATATGGTAAAACTTTTATTTGACCTTTAGAATTCTCCATGTAGATTAATCACCAAGTTATACACGAATGCTAAAATTAGAAAGGATAATTATTGGTGTCGCTTAAATGTCTGTCAAGTATTCCTGGCAACTACCTTATAATCCAATAATTAGGTAGCCATAGTTCTAGTCAATTAAATTCACATTTATTTGCTATTACATGCTAAAAGGGTTCTACAAAGGTACAAAATCTATTCCATTTTGAAAACTCTCTAAGGAAATAGTTGAATTTCATGTTTTCTTTTCAACCTTGATCTTGATAATTTTATTATACTAAAGTTACCTCCTCTGTCAAATTATCAACTATATATGAATGATAATCAATCAATGTTAGTATTTGGGCAACAGCTTGTGTAATTACATCATTCAAATATGGCTACATGAAGAATGATAATATAATAATATCATATGACAAATAACTTTTACAGGCCAAAGTACTATCAAGGGGTCTAATTCTAAGAACTAAACTCAGTAACCTAAAACAATAATACACCAATAATAGATTGCACTTCATCTATCTTAATTAGCAACTGTTTCTACCATAAATTAACAACAACATATACAGTTCAAACAAATTGTCCATAGAAAATGAATTTGTTGTATGGAACTATGATTGTGGAACAAAGTTGTAAATCATGATAAAAAAAACATCAAAATACAAGGAAAAAACCCAACAGTTCAGCACAAACCTGTTAATTAAAGATCAAATCGATTGACTTCCATAATTAATTTCCAAGAGCAAGATCTAGATGTACGATCGACCAAAGCAAGCGTTATTATTGATTGAAATTGAAGATAGGATTGAAGAAAAATGAGTTATTTATTGAAGAAAGTTTGGGATTTTTTAGATTTATAGATCGCGAAAAAAAGGAATTGACTTAAATTATTCAAATTGGTGTGTATTATACAAAATGGTATGTTTCCTTATATTACTAGTTTTGGTTAATGTGGTTAATTAACTTAATTTAACTAAACTAAATTGATTATCCATAATTAAAAATTTCTCAAACTAAAACTAATCGCTTAAAATTTTGGTTGGTTAACCAAACCAATATTTCAGTTGGTTAACCAAAATCATGATTAGTTAATCTATTTCTGCCCACCCCTAGTTGGCACGGATGTATGGGTATGCATTTTCTTTCAATGCACATGATGCAACATATAGGATATATGCATGGCCTATATTAGAAAACATCCAACATTATAGCTGCAAGAAGAAATTGGTTAGTAGAAATTACATAAGTATTCATGTAGGCATGTTTGATATTGAAAAGGTTAGAGAACACATAGCATACAGTAGCACTCCCTTCCATCTTTATAGCTCCATAAAGAATGGTTGGTCTAAATTCTCCTAGGTGGGGTACTAGCCTGGAGTTACATTGGGAACTTGAGGCATGATACTCTTAACATGTAAGGAAAATAGAGAGTTAATCATTAGTCAATCATATAAGAGATTACAATGAAGATCCAATAATATTTTAGAATGATCATATTGCTAACCATTTCATAGGTACAAGGTTATAACCCTTTCAAAATTATGATAAAATGCTGACTCTTTATAAAGTAATACATGTTAAGGAAAATAGATCGGATTTAGGCAAATTCACTAACATGATAAAGACATTAATCCATATAGTATGCAGAATAAGGGATCCTAGTCCACAATACAAAGTAACAAGTACTTAAGGCAGATTCGTGTTCCCAAGGATTCGAATGGTGTTCAAGGTACTAACTCACCCATAATCACTTATTTAAAAGGGATAAGAGTGTTGTGTAAAATGCAAGTGTCTATGTTATGCAACATAATTAATTGATTAATATTATAAAAATTATATGAAACTTTAAACTTTCAATGCTACCACTCTTTATTATAGATCATTAGTGGAGTCGTCAATATAGGCAAGTCTTTCATCTCGACCTAAATCGAGGCTTACGATAAATAATACAAGGAGTTTTCTTAGAATAAAGAGTATACTTCCTGAAGGGCTCCTTTGAGGATGGACTTACATGTGGTTGCAAAATGAAGTTGTCATCAGATGGTTTTGGAAAATGGTTCAATCGACCCATAGTATAAGTGTTGGTTAAAACCTTCAAAGATAGGTTTGGGTGGAGAAAATATATTTATTTGAATTCCATATTAGCAATTTTATCATATGAAGTGATTAATTATCCTTGGTAGGTGTATTAATATTCATAAACATGAACAAATCACACAATATAGTATAACAACAGGTACAACATGATAGCAGGATAATAAAGCATAGTAGCATAAATAAGCAAATAGCTTGCAGAAAGGAATTAGAGAGATAGGGGATACATATAGAATTAGGCAAAACATACATGTAAAGGGAAATGAATACAATAAAGTCATATTCTATTATAAAAGAGCTTCATTGATACAAAACAACATTAAACAATGCCTCATTCACTCCATTTGGGGAAAGAAACAATGGTCTTGGGCATCACAAGCCAAAAATGCATGAATGAAAATGCACAAGTAAGAAAATACAATCAACATTCTTAGGTAAAAATGATGATGTAGAGACACAATTGACTAATTCAAGCTATAAGCAAGCTCAAATCAATAATCAAAGTCCATTAAATGTGATAAATCTCATTCATGATAAAATGCAATTTACACGAGCTAGATAGTGTAAACATCATAAAAATGAAAAGAAACTTCCAAAATTATGCTAAAAAATCATTTGGACTTGATTTCCTTCACAATTCACTTTTAATCATCCATAATAGTATGGAAATCAAATTAAATGATATTAATTTGAAAATCAAGTGAAAAATCAATTTTTAAGCAAAAATTGATAGAAAATCAATCATGAGAAGCAAGTTGGAAGATTCCAAGATCCTTTAGTAACATTTGGAAATTAATTCATATCTAAACTCATCCTAATCATGTCAAATAACTTTAAACATCAATTAAAATATCATTTAATTAATAAATCAAGTAAAATAAATTGATTTTAAAGCAAAATCAATAAAGATCATGAGAATTCAATTGAAAGATTCCAAAATTATTATGAATCATTTGGAGATAAATCAATATCTAAATCAAACTTAATCATATCAATTGTAATAAAACCAAATTAAAAATAAAATTTAATTTGAGAAATTAATTTTAAAGCCAACATTAATGAAATTCATCAAATATTTGATGATTCTAGATCATTCAGACTACTGTGAAGCGACAAATGCTATTGGTATTTTCATTTCAATTGAAAAATCGAGCAAATTTTATAGAAAAAGAAAGTTTCTAGCAAAACTAGGTTGTATGTGCACTATACATAAGCCTAAAATCATGTATGTATACCACATATAGGCTTATATGTGCTATACATTCAATTTCTAGAAATGAGAAAATGATGATTTTGAGTAAAATTATGAATGAGATCATAAAAATAGGGTTATATGTGATTGCCATAGATCATATAGATGCACGGGACAACTATAATGCTATTGTTGCATTCCAAACTCAAGCAAAAATACCAAAATCGCAAAACCCATGGCAAAATTAAACAAAATGAGAAGAAGAATAGAGAGGAAGGCTCCCAATCACTCATCAATGCTAATGAACTTCCAAATTCTTGATTCCAGAACAAGTAAAGGGATTTAGTGAAGTTAATTAGTCATTAATCACTTAATTAAGTCTTAATTATATGATTAATTAATTTAATAAAGATGACCTAAATTTACTAAATTTGGATTCTTTTTCATAAATATACGAGTGATATTTATAGAGAAAGGAGGAAAGTTGCCAAAAACTTATTGTCAATGTAAAATTTCTAAATCCTAAATGCAATATATGCCACATGTTTAATTATGTATGCACATAATCCAAAAATGTTGATCATGTGCCACATGTAACAGTGTATGCTCTGTCACATCCTGCATTATGTGTGTTGCTGTGCATGTATAAATTAATGCTATAATGAAATTTTTATGATTAAGATGTGAAAATGGTATAAAATAGTGAGTATGTTAATTAGAAATGCGTTTTAAGCTTGAAAAAAGGATATTTCATATTCCGTCGCAAACCACTAACTTTGATGGAAAACGGTACTCAAACTTCGTTTCGGAGTTATATACTTTGAATTTTAATAAATTGTTTTGACTTTTATGCTCACGTTAACTTTATCTAGACATATGTGAATTTTGAAAATTTTGGA
>CANYBF010315406.1:0-14791 GCA_948192965.1 Dalechampia spathulata
AAATCCAAGCAAATTCCAATTAATTAACCTAAGTCTATTGATTTAGTGTCAATTAATTAGTCCTAGGTGTTTAGGATTAAAGGAATTAGGGTTTTGGATTGTCAATTTGCGTCTGACGGCCGCCAGATGCTCCTTTGGGATTAGGGTTTTCGTAATTCTCTTCCTCCCCTCTTTGCCAAATGGCAAAACTAGGGTTTAATGTGTCTGCCCTAAAGAACATATGCGATCGAGTATGTTTTCCTAAGTCATGTTCGATCGAGTATGTTCAAGCCATAGAACATACTCGATCGAGTATGAAGATACCCTCAGCCTCCAAAACATATCCTAAGGCCAAAAAACATATGCACACGCACCAAAAGCATATGCATACGTCCAAAGGGTCCCCTAGGATGGCCGAAGGTGGCCCAGAATGGCCTAGAAAGCCCTAAATCAACTTGGATTGGCTAGAAGTTAACCCAAACTGACTCAGAAGCATTCCTAAATCGATCTGGATCAAGCCGGTCCAAAATGAGGGTGCGACAATAACCTTAATTAGGTTTAGGATATAATAAGTCAAGTCATGTGCATGTCATATCTTCTGGCATGTGACTTATATGTGACTGACTTAAATCTCCTTCCATAAGCACATGGAAATCATGTGCTTTTCCATTTAATTCATCATACATGAATAAGTTATGTAACAATCACATTTTGACCATTAAGTCAATTAATTCCGTCAAAAACCCGTATATACCATGCATGTAGAACATGTCATCTTAAATCACTTGTATCTTGAGTTCTACTCATCAGATTTCAATGATCCTGGTATCAAATCGAAGCTCTTTTCATGGTCTTTCTAATAATAATAAAATATATAAGTTATCTCATAACCATAAAAATATTATTTCACCAATATCCATTCATGATTATCATTCCCTTACTTTTAGTGTGCATCCATTTTGGTTCCTAGCATGTTGGCAACATATGAATCTATTATTAACTTCATTTAATAACATTATATGTAAATCATAATTAATTTCTAGTCACACATCATGACTATATAAATGTCAAAAGGTCATTAGTTTGACTACAACCCTTTCATATTAGATTCCATGCAATAAATTCCTTTCACCATCCACTATCTCATTTAGGTTTGAGTATGGATTAATGTCAACTCAATGCATAATCAAGTGTGTTAGACCATGCCCTAAATTTGATGTATCATGTACTATAATCTTTATTCCTAAAATGCATTTATGAAACTCATTCATCAATAAGCATTCTACTCTTGCTAGAGATTTTTGAATAAAGAATATTACATGAATCAATAAGATAAAACCCCTACATTTAATCTGGGGTGGTGAATCATTTATTGATAAATACCAGTGCTACTTTAGCACTCTTTTTTTGGCTTCCTCATTATATTTCAACAAATGGATAAGCTCAGGGATGATAGTTTCTCCCTTATTCATTTGAAAGTCAAGCATAAATTATGCATAACTATTATGTGGTGACTGCAAAATAAGATCAATAGCCAACTTTATGTTCAGTCCAAAACCAAGACCCTCCAGCTTCTATATGTAGCCATGCATCTTAATGCCATGAATGACTGCTGATGACCCCTTTGTCATCTTGCCCTTAAAGAGTGTATTTGAGAGCTCAAATCTCTCATTCATTGCCTTTTCCTCAAAAAGCATTTTGAGATAAGTAGCTATAGTATGATAGCTCATAGTCTCGCATTGCTTCTAGAGATCATTCTCCATAACTCCCAGCATGATGCTGCTAGCCATCTCATCTTCTTGCTTAAACTTATTGTAAGCATCTCTGACTTTTTCAAAGGAGTTTGCTACAAGCGTGCATGGATAAGCTTGATCCAGTACATGGGCTATACGTTCACCTTTCAAAACTATTTTGATTTAGTGAATCTAGTCTATGTAGCTGGATCCGATTGGTTTATGTTCAAGAATTCTACAGAGATAAACTTTTCTTGACATTTTTTTAAAAAAATCTAGAAAAAAAGAAGAAAAAGTGTATCATTAAAAACATCATGTATTTTAAAAACATAATAAGATCTTTTATTAGTTTTTATCTCCCACTATTTTATTATAAATTAATAGCCCTCAACTACTAATCCAGGAAGGTTGTGCCTTGCCTTCTGTAGTGGGTCAGTATCCAATGACCATTTAGCCCAATATTGAGTATGCTAAACAAACTGGAACTTAATGTCACTAGGTAGACATCTCTCATGTCAATCATATCTCTATATGATTGCTGAATCATTAGGTTATCAAATTCTCTTGATACTTATATTATCTTAATAACATAATTCCCAAAACTGTCCTATAAAATATTTTAGGGTATGCCTAACAAATAAAACATTTTATTTAAATCTGACCCATTGTTTTAAAACTTGGATATACCCCATGTTAAAGATGCTTGAGTATGCCCAACAACCGAAATGACAAGAAGCTTTCCACCCTTATCTTAGAAAATAGAAGGGCTTATTGACAGATTTAATTTATAATATGATGATTATGGACTTCTAAGTCTAACGTCAAACCTAGGTTATGCATGATTTTACAAACTCTAAAATTCAAATAATACTATTCTATTACAAATTTTGCCTTGGAGTTTGACTTTTGGTCACACCTTTATTCATTTTCTCCTTTTGCCTCCTTTTGTATCTTTTACACCTTATGTAATTTAATTAAAAATTTCAATAGTCAAAACCCTAAGTTACATTTGGGGGAAGTAGATGAGAAGAGAAGTACAAAATGATTTTAAGAAAAGGCAGGACTCGTAGGCCCTATTTACCAAAAATTATAAAATGATGGATATGCTCAATCATATTGGGCTAAATCCATAATCATCATCATACCAATCATCCATCCATACATTCAAAATAAATAATCTTCTCATAATGTTATTTCAATTTTTCAATTTTAAAATTCAAACAAATTTTCCTTTTAAAATAGTTATTGGGCTTGCATTTAAAAACATATGGTTTACATGTTTTAAATTTTATTTGAATAAATTATTTATTAAATTAAATAATCATACAAAAAGAAATATATTATTTATTTAATCACACTTTAAATATTAATATATCACTTAGAAATCAAAACAAAAGTCAAAACTAATAAGAATCCTTATCATGCTTAAATTGCTCTTTGTAAGAGTTTTAATTCAAATAAAATACTTATTAATATCCAAAATTAATAAAATTTAATTTTTTAAACCTTTAATGTGTCTTAAACATTTAAATACATGAATTAATGAAAAACATGAGCAATTAGTTTTGAAAAAAACCAAATATACGAGAAATGATTTCTTATGTGCATACAAACATGGTTTCCATTAAATGACATCCAAATTGAATAAAAATTCATTCAAAATGCTCCATTATTAAGTTAACATATTAAATATTTGATTTATTACATGTTAAATAATTAAACATACAATAAACAAGCAAGAACATTAAGAACAACATAAAAATTCTATTTGGTCTTTCATTAAGAGCATGCACATCATTTGAATTTTTATCTCATAAAATTTTCATATATGTATATAATTATTTTTATAGAAACCAAATTAATTCAATGATAAATGAGTGGGTAAAATTTTAAATCCAAATTCAAACATTAACCCTTTCAAAATTGAAAATGACGTAAGCCATAATTAATGAAAAAAATGAAATCCCATGTATTCTATGCATAGATTGCAAACCAAATCTCTCTAATACCATTGTTGGTCTATGAAAACATGTTTAGCAATGGAAGATGTAATTTAAAATTTTTAAAACATGTGATTTCATTGGATCCAACAATTTTATACATAAAAAACATCAAACACAGAGAAGATTATGAAGAAGACATTTAAAACTTACTTATAAGCCGATCTTCTTCTTTCTTGTCCTTCTCAAACGTTATAGTAAAATTTTCAATCCCTAGGGATAGAGGATCTCCAAACTATCCACACAAGTAAAGAGAATGATTAGTAATCCAAATTACTAGTTTTATTTATAGACTAGCAAAATAAAACATAAAAGGGAATGGATGGAGAATAATAATTGAATTCAGTTTTCTTCTTGATATTCAATCAAAACCGAATTGTTTTTCCTTGTTATTGTGCTTCAAACTTCTTGGAAATAGAAGGAAAAAATAAGCAGCTGAAACATGCTTCTATCACTTTTTTTGTTTTCACCAAAACATAATGATATAATTCTAATTTGGTTTAGGTTATAATAAGTCATGTCCATATAATATGCTTCTGGTATATGACTTGCATGTGACTAACTTAAATCTCCTTCTAGAAGCATATGGCAATCATTTTCACTTCCATTTAATTCATCATACATGAATAAGTTATGTTACAATCATATTTTGACCATTAAGTTAATTAATTCCATTAAAAACCCGTATAAACCATGCATGTAGAATATGTCATATTAAATCACTTGTATCGTGAGTTAGACTCATCAGATTTCAGTGATCTTAGGATTAATTAAAGCTCCTTTCATGCTCTTTCTAATGAAAATGAAAAATGTAGGTTATCTCATAACCATAAAAATATTATTTCACCCATATCCATTCGTGATTATCATTCCCTTACTCTTAGTGTGGGACCTTTTGGGTTCCCGACATGTTGGCGACATATGAATCTATTATTAACTTTATTTAATAATGTCATATGTAAATCATAAGTAGTGTCTAGTCACACATCATGACTACCTAAATGTCAAGAGATCATTAGTTTGACTACAACCCTTCCATATCAAATTCCATGTAAGAAATGCCTTTCACTATCCACTATCTCATTTAGTTTTGAGTACGGATTAATGTCAACTCAATGCATAATCAAGTGTGTTAAACCATGCCCTAAATTTGATGTTTCACGTACCATAATCTTCATTCCCAAAATGCCTCTCCCACCTCATCTTAACCATCTCTGATCTCCTTTAATCAAATGCCTCTCCTATATCTCAGTCTAACTATAACTCCACCAACCTTTTCATCTGTTTCTCCTTTACCTTTTCTTAATTTAAATCTTATTGTTGACTTATCTTCCTACACCCCACAAAAATAATCCAATTCTAATTCTCTTATTAAACCCATCATTTGCAATCAAGACCTACCATTATGGCTCATTATGAATCCCATATAACTTATGTTTCCAAAATAAATTTCCTTGGATAGGAACCTTCTACTTATTCACAAGTAAGGTTCTTCATCCTTAACATAAAGCAACAACCACTAAATTTAATACTTTATTACAAAATAACACATGGTCACTTATTCTTAAAACTATAGGTAATCAAATTATAGGTAATAAATGGGTGTATCGTATCAAATGCCATCCTAATGATACTATTGACTACTGCAAAGCATGCCTTGTAATGAAGGGACATAATCAATGGTCTAATATTGATTTTGAAAAACATTCAATCTAGTTACTAAGTCTACCACTATTCATTTACTTCTTACTTTTGCTACATCTCATAGTTTGTCTATCCATCAATTAGATATTACCAATACCTTTCTCTATAGTTTTCTTATAGAAGATGTTTATATGGCTTAACTATAAGGTTTTGTTGATTTAATTCATCCTGATCATGTGTATAAACTTAATTAGTCTCTTTACCAACTGTAGGGTGTCTTACTCGTATAGCTAACTTACTACCCTATTCAAAAACTAGTGGAGCAACTTTTATTAATGGCAAGATCTATCATCAAACTATTGGTACATTACTGCTTTTATTTAGTCAATTAGCTATGTTAGTTTGTGCATACTTCCACAAGTGATCATTGGATGATAACAAAACATGTGCTAAGGTATCTTAAACATAGTTTGAACCATGGCCTTTATTTCTCTCACCACACTTCTTTATCTTTGTAATATTCTTCTGATGGTGATTATAGAGGCTTTCCTAATGACTGGTAGTCTACAAGTGGCTTTGTTATCTACTTTGGTAACTAGTTCATGTTATAACCAAACTATTATAGATTTAATATCTTCTTTATGAATTATCACTTCAATGTCTGACTTAAGCTACTTTATGGTGTGATAACATTCATGCTATTTACTTAATGTTAAATTTTGTTTTCCATGCATGCATAAAAGCATATAGAACTTGACTATCATTTTATGCATGAACAAGTCATGAATGGTAACATCAAGGTCTATTTTATATCTTGTTATGATTAAGTGGTTGATTTATAAACCAAACCTTTATCTAGTTTTCAATTTCTTTTACTATGTGATAATCGTCACTTACTAGTTACTCCATCCATCTTTTTATAAGGGGTGTAAGCGTATAAACCATTTAACTAATTGATATTATCTTATTATTATATTTGAATATGATATAGTAATAATAATACTTATCTATTAGTTATAAGAGTGTTCATTGTACTTAGACATAGTATGTACTTTATTCATAATATATAATTATTTAGCAATAAGTCTTACGGTTGTCAAAGAACCGTTCAATCTAAAACCTTAAGCTTTTAAGTCTGGTGCATGAATGGCTTATATCTAATATGCCCCTACATGTGGATGCCTATTTAGGCTTGGAGCATGAACATTCACATGCCCACATCTGCCTTGTGCTTAATTTAATTAATTAATAATTGGGGTTACCATGGATTAAACTTTAGACCTTTAGGTCATAGAGGCTTTAATACCATGTCAAAGAACTATTCAACCCAAAAGCTAAAGCTTTTAGGTATGATCCATCGATAATTTATATTTAATAATAATAACCATCCTTTAGAACTTTGAATAACTCCCATTGGTATGGTCCTTTTATTCCCTAATTTTATCTGGTTCCTTTCCAGCTTTTGTCACCTTTACTCGAAAACTCAATCCTAATTATTCCCCCTTCTCCATAAATTCATTCTCTTTTATCTTTTTCATACAATGCTACTTGCAATAATCATATGATGGTCACTTGATTTAAAAATAATATATTCCAACCTAAAAAAAATCATCATACTATCAAACATCCTTTACTAGTAACATCTTAACTAAATATGGTAAAACAAGATCTCTCTATCCTAGATGGCATTCTGCTATGAAAGATGAATCCAATACACTTATTTACAATGAAATGTGGGTTCTTGTTCCTTCTAACTCTCACAATAATTTTATTTGATGTAAGTGGATTATTAGGATTAAATGGAATGTAGATAGATCTATACAATAATGTAAAGCCTACTTAGTTACAAAAGGCTACAATCAAAGTCTGGGTATTAATTTTAAGGAATTTTAAGTCTATTTGTAAAGCTAGTGATGATTCAAATATTTTTTAGTTTATTTATGACGAATCATTGGCTTGCTTTATAGCTTGAAATCAATAATAACTTCTTATACGGTCGATTACAATAACATGTTTTTATGAGCCACCCACCTAATTTTTCTTATTCAGAAAAGCCATCTCATGTTTGTAAGTTTATTAAAGCCATTTATATGCTTAAAGAAGCACCAAGAGTGTGATATCAAGCCTTACATTCTTTTATGTTACAATATGGGTTTATGGCTTCTAGTAGTTATCCATCTCTATTTACATATCATCATAATTATACTTACTCTTATTTCTTAGTTTATATGGATGATCTAATTATGATAAAAAATTGCTTCATTTAATAAATAGTTTATACATCCTCTTGGTGAGAAGTTTTCATTAAAAGATCCTCATGATCTTTCTCTATTTTTGAGTGCTAATATTTATTACAATTCTAGTAGTCATCTATTATGACAACACCATTATTTATGCAAGATCCTTAAAATAACAAGGATAGTGCTAAAGAGTTTACTACTCCCATGATTGTTACTTCCTTGTTAATGAAAATAGCTTTCAATGCGTAGGCTATTGACTCATCTTCATATCATGGTTTAAAAGGTAGCTTTCAATATTTTAATATCACTAGGCGTAACATCATATAGATATTCATCGACATGAATATGATCATAAAATAAGGCATAGTAGTAGATATAACGTCGTAGTAAATAAACAACATAACAATAAAATGATAAAATGAATGGCTAACAGAAAGGGAATCGAGAAGATAGGGCATGCATGCAGAATAAAGCTAAACATATATATAAGGGGGAACATGAATAAAATAGAAGACTAATCTATTACATATGAGCTTCAACGATAGAAATAATGAGCATTAAGCAATGCTCCCTACACTTTACTTGGGAAAAGGAGATAAGGATCTCATGTAGCATGAGCCAGAAATACATAAACAAAAAGATGCAATCAATCATTATTAGGCAATAATGAAGATGTAGGAACACAATTGATTAATTGAAGCTATAGATAAGAACAAATCAAGGATCAAAGTCCACTAAATATGGTAAAAGAATCATTCATGATAAATGCAATTAATATGAGTTAGATTGTGAAAATATGGTAAAAGAATCATTCATGATAAATGCAATTAACATGAGCCAGATTATGAAAATATGGTAAAAGAATCATTCATGATAAATTCAATTAACATGAGCCAGATCATGAAAATATTATGAAAAATGAAAGGGAACTACTGGCTCTTGATAAATGATCAAGAAGAAGAACTGAATTCATTCTTATTCTTCATCTATTCTTCTTTGTTTTGTTTTACTAGTCTCAAAAACAAAACAAGTAATATTGACTACTAATCATTCATGTTGCTTGTCTGGATAGTTTAGATATCCTCCATATTAGGGATTGAAAAGTTTCCTAGAACTTTTTTGACGAACAAGAAAGAAGAAGATCTATATAAAAGTAAGTTTTTGATCTTTTCTTTAATGATCTTCTCGTTTGTTGATGTATTATATGAATGGGATTGCTAGATTTAATGAAATCACATGTTTTAAAAATTTTAAATTACATCTTCCACTGCTAAACACATTTTCATAACCAACACACTAAAGCATCTAGACTTACCCCATTTCACTCTTTCCAACCCAAGGATAGTCTCTACTACATTATCAAAAAAGGGTCCAAACCTGCTCCATCTAGTCTATCATTGAACCAATCATCAAATTGTCATGGTCGGATGGGTCAATGAATATAAACTATATTAGCAGTCCATATTTAGCTACCCTCAACCATGAAGTGGTAGTCATCAGTTTAAGGTTGGACAATCCAAAGATAGCAGTAAGATCTATGAAGCCCTTTGTAGTTAACAGTGACGTTGTTATTGTAAGACTGATTTCAAATGCCTTGATCAAATACATGACTGCCTTTCCAATAGGTGTCAACATTATCAACAATGTCATCATATCGTATGTGACTTTGAGGATAGTGGCAAACTCCTCGTACATTAGACATAGTCTATATGTCCAAATCAAAAAACATGGGTCACTAGATCCTAAAATTGCACTACAACATGCAAAAAAATAGAGTTGATAGAGACTTCCTTAAATGTCTTCAAATTTTAGAGTTTGAATTTACTTAGTCTACCCCACTTAGTATTGCCTCACTGGTGGGAGGAAAAATGAAAGGTAGATATTGATTGTTGAGTCACTGTCTATTCCTGTATAAAAGAGCATATGGGTTTTATTTTAGTTGTGGAACAAAATAAATAATATTCTTACATAAGAATAATAACAGCAAGTATCTTGGATTTTCACTATCAAATCCGAAAAGATACAAAGTTTGAGTACTCGATAGTGCTCAGTGTTTATACACTATAGTCCATGTACACTAAGCCTTTTTGTTATACTAAGTTGCATAATTTTATCCTATGTCTTAGTACATAAGCTACAAAGTTATGATACCATGCATGTGGAATCGGATGTCACATCTGCTCTAAATGTCATCATCTCTTGATTGCTCCTCATCTTAACTGGAACTATCAAGGACCTCACTATTGTACTACTTCAAGTGCGCAGTCATCCAAACAATCTCTCTACCCATATGTTCAGTTATGCAGGAATAATATTCCTATTCTTATCACTCCAAGCACTAACTTTTCTTTATCAACATAATCATATAGGCATTTAAGTCATGCATGCACACATATCATGAACATGATTATAATAGGTACATATCTAAATATCTAGCATCTCAGAGTTATGATAGCAATGCAGCCTCATCAGTATCCTTGTGATATTAGCCATGACATCTCAAGTTACTAACATAAGTTAAGCACATGTTAGATCATCAGAATTAGCAACATGCTAATGCACTGTAGCCACTCATATAGGTTGAATTTAGCAAATTGAACTTAATAATATCTTCCTCATTAGTATCAAGAAGGATGTCCTAAATAAGTGGCCATTAGAGTTAACCTCAATCACAAATGTCCCTGAAGAAGAAGCACGGTTCTTCTTTACTAACTCTAGGTACTCCTTGCAGTTTCTCTTTTAATGCCCATCCTTATTCCAATGGAAGCAAATACCCTTGGGGGGTTTCTCTGTAGCTTTCTTACCCATGCCACCTTTGGTCTTTAGGGCTGCCTTCTTACCCTTCTTCTTGGTTGTGCCCTTCTTCTTGGCAAGCCTAGAAGAATTAATTACCAGTGCTGCTTTAGTACTCTTCTTATTGGCTTCCTGAGCGTATTTTAACAAATTGATAAGCTCAGCGATGGTAGTTTCTCCTTTATTCATTTAATAATCAAGCATAAACTGTGCATAACTATCAAGTAAGGACTACTAATGACCCCTTTTGCCATCTTGCACCTAAAGAATGCCTTTGAGAGCTCAAATCTCTCAGTCCTTGCTTTTTCCTCAAAAAGTGTTTTGAGATAAGTAGCCATTGTATGAGAGTTCATAGTCTTGTATTGCTTCTGGAGATCATTCTCCATAGCTCCTAGTATAATGTTGTTGGACATCTCATCCCCTTGCTTAAACTTGTTGTAAGCATCTTTGACTTCTTCAGAGGAGTTAGCTACAGGCGTGCCTGTATATGCCCGATCCAGTACATAGACTATCTATTCGCCTTTTGAAACTATTTTGATTTGGTAAATCCAGTCTATGTAGTTGGATCCATTTAGTTTACATTCAAGAATTTCATGGAGATCAACTTTTCTTGACATTTTTTTAGAAAAATCTAGAGAAAAAGAAGAAATAACGTGTCATTAAAAACATCATGTATTTTAAAAACATAATAAGGTCTTTTATTAGATTTATCTCTTACTATTTTATTACAAACTAATATCCCTCAACTATTAATCTAAGAATGTCTCGCTTTGCCCTCCTTAGTGGGTCAGTATCCAATGACCACTAAGCCTAATCTTGAGTATGCTCAACAAACTAGAACTTAATGTCAATAGATAGACATATCCCATGTCAATCATGTCTCTATATGACTACTGAATCATTGGGTTATTGTCATGCCTTTCTGTGGTATGACATGCTCCCGTAGAATACCTAATGATCTCCAATACATAGAAACCACTATTTACTCTACAAGGGATACATAAAATTTTTTTATATTATATTTTGTTGATGCGCCATTATAGGTTTTGCAAAAGTCTTAGTCCCAGTTATAAATTTTACTGCTTCATAAATTAATTTAAATTGCTTAATCAATTTAATTTGCTCTTTTCCAAGTCCTTGTCCTTGGAGAGACTACTACTGAATTGGTCCTTTGAGAATCCGCGCTCACCATCATCTGTTAACCTGCATTCATCAAATGACGAGCGTTGAGTATAAAACTCAGTGGTGCTTAAACACATAATATAGGACAATATAATCATTTATATCACTTGTGTGGAACAAGTCATGTAAACCAGATTATCATAGTATCAGCTTTATCATATATCCATTTAGAATGTTACCTCTAAACATTTCTGATATATCTCAACAGTTATTTGATTGTAACACTTTGAGGTAATAGTTCATTTCATGTCATTGCTATGACTAGTTTATTTCCATGACACATATACCATATATTATTCCTTGGTTTCATGATTTGTCTATATTACCTTTAAGCAATGTAGTCAAATATCAAGTATACTACAACAATGATAGTTACTCAACTATTATCATTTCATTTATGTAAATATATCTATAATATGTCTACCATGTGTTATAATGATAATTCATCCATTTGTCCATATCACACCTTGTTATTTTGGTGTATTATTAATATTTATAATGACCAAAATACCAGTGGTTTGACACTCTAATTTATCATGTCAACAAGTATCAATCATCATATGTTTAAGTCTTATATTATCTTTTATCATAAGATAATATTAATCTAGACTGCTCAATCTTATATTCATAATTAATGTCCTTAATTTCATAACATTTCAGGATGTAATGAAATCCTACAATTTATTCTAAAATGCCATTTTTCCACTTTATCTCATATTCCATTAATTCATGAATTATAATATTCTTAATCATATAACATTTATCATATATGTCTTATCGGTCATGTATATCACATATAATTATCATAAGTAACAGGTAGATCATCATTAAAATATCGTCATCATGTATTTATAATCTCGTCATGTATTATGACATTTATTTCATAGAATATCTTATCATTACTCAAATAAATATCAATATAACATATCACCTTATCATTTATTTGAATATCATCATTTAAGCATGATATACTATCCTTAGGTTTATTTCACTATTTAATTTGCATAACATGAATATTATAGACCACATCAATAAGACATCATTATCATCATCATAATTCATATAAATGCATTAATTGTTTGTCATTCTCAACACCATAATGTATATGTCATGTTATGTATATCAATAACAATCAATTTCACATAAAAACATTATAACAAATAAATCATCATCATAATTTATGATTTATATCATATATGAGAATGCACTCATGTTATGCATTCTCCCTCTTTTTTTTCTGTATCATCACATTTCATTTCATTGCCCCTTTTTACATTCTGGGCCATATTATATCATTTGCGCACTTGGTACTAGGTCTTACATTTCATATCATACTATGGTTCAATGTATTGAAACTCATTTCACATTCATTTCTTTTTCCTTTCCATTCATTTCCCGTAGGAATTCATTTCATAATGCCCAAGTACCTCTTTTCCTTTATCATTTTCTTTCATTCATTCATTTTCTTCCTCCCTTATTTCTTCATGTCATGTCATGTATATGCATATGTCAATTTATGTTGCATGACATAATATATTTGTCTTTATGCCATGATGTCAAATAAACATATGCAAGCATCAAGATATCTTATTATATATCATCCATTTCTCACGTCATCCATTTCGTATAGCATTCACTTATATAACATTCAATCATATAACATCAGTTTCATAAATTTCATTAATAATATCTGAAATAAAATTACTTCCATAATGCAAATACAATAAGGCCTATGCATTTGCCTTACTTATATAACCAAGGCATATGATCAATATGCTTTAATGTTATGTTACCAATATATGCATTATAGTAAATTATTATACATACTTATTCTCTTAACTTTAATATGATCAAATAATAAAATAATTATTTCCTAATATCATATTTCATCATCTTGAATAACATTTCTTCATCACGTATATTATATCCTTATAATATATCACATCATTAACAAAAAATACTATATCATTAATTATAACCTATAATCATTAATAATAAATATATATTATTTTTATTAATGATTCATTATTTATGTCATTAACTATTCTCATTTATACTTTATGCCAATATTATCACCTCCATATACATTATTATTATATAATGTCATATTATCGTAAATTATTAAATGTGAATACCATTATGTGTGTTTTTATAATTTATAATGTATATCATATAAAATAACACTATAAAATATAACATGTAATAACATATTAAAATTTAAGGTAAGTTTATACTTACCTGCCGATCCACAATTAGGAATCAGCTAAAAAGCACAAACCTATTTTCGTTTCCTTTTAAAATTCCCTAATGAATTGCATTGATTTTCCTCTGAACCATAATAATCACATATTAAATATTTAATTAATAACTTTAATCCTATCAATTATATCAATCATTATTCACCTTAAATTCACATACCTATATACAACAATCAATTACTTACCAAATTCATAAAACTTAACATTTAGGGAAATCATATTATCATGTACATTAAAACATCATATTTAATATCATTTAATTTAATTTATAACATGTACATGATATTCACTTAATAGGATTTTCATACCGTAAAAATTATACTTTAACAAAATTTATATAAGACTTCATTATCAACATAAACATTACTCTTTTTTTAATTCATAATCTTATATGAATTATTTATTTTACTTATTCCTTATTAATAATAGGAATTATATTCTTTTTAATTTCATATGGTATTATAAAATAATACCCAATTACATTTAACATTTCAAAACATTAGACTTATTTTAGTCTCTCTTAAATTTCTTATTCATGTAATTCTATTATTACTTAGACAATCATTTCATTGTTTATTATTATATCACTATTCATATATGTTACTATTCATGTATATTACTACTCCCATATATTACTATTCACATGATTACTATGCACGTCCAACTACTATTCAATATTAACTTAATTATAATCATTTATCTTCTTATTTTTATCCTTAATTACATGTGTTCTTTACCCAATTAAATAACAAATTCACATAACTTAAATATTCTCATCTCTTATTAAATCATTTAGTTTATTTTGATATTTCATATATCATACATTCACTCAATAATTCACTTGATTAAATCACTTCATTTCATCATGCTATATATCTTTATTCAATAGAATCTTTTTAAATCTTTAATATAATTTAACATCTTGAAATCATATACCATTATTTTAATTTCTACATTTCCTT